>APFE031285087.1:0-14320 GCA_000404065.3 Pinus taeda
CTCTAACTTGCCCAGCATATAGAATACATAATGACTTTTACATCCATATTTATGTCAACATACAAATTTGGCATTAATACATGACAAAGAAAATAATTAATACGCAACATGGTCAATTTTACATTAGTTATTGGTTTTGTGAACTTGCAGGTGTTGCGGAGCATGGGCAACATTCGCAGAGTGAATGCTTGCCCATACTTATTTACTAAACTTCATTAAATGCCTTAAACTCTCTTCTCTTTTGCAGAATGGTCAACGATGTACTCCTTATTTGACTTCAGTCCTCTCACCTACAAACAAAATCACAACTGTGTAGTGGTTGACTGGGCAAGAATGGTCTTTGTAAGTGTGTTTAGGGAGGTGGTTGGGATTATTGTTTCCAACACTCCCCCTTAATTACAACTGCCATGATTGACAATTCCGAAACAATCTCTGAGATAAACAAAACTTTCCTGTGACGTGCAGTGTTGCAGCACAATTTTATCATTGTTAAGCAATTCTCTTATAAAATGATATTTAGCATCAATATGCTTGGTCCTCTTGTGAAAAACAGAATTCTTTGACAATGAAATTGCAGATGTGTTGTCTCAGAAAATAGTTTTCGTTCTCTCTTAGTCGTGGCAAAAATCCCTCAACATCCTTCTCATCCAAACTACCTGACATGCTGTGGTTGTTGCGACGACATATTCAGATTCTGATGTTGACAATGAAACTATCTGCTGCTTCTTGGAATGAAACAACTCAGGAATCCAAATGATAAACATATCCCGATGTGCTCTTTTTGTCATCGACACTCCCTACCTAATCATTGTTAGTGTAACCAACCAACCTAAAATCACTTGTTGCAGTGTACAAAATTCCATATTGTTTTGTCCCATTGACATAGCTTAGAATCCTTTTCGCTTCTTTCCAATGTGTTTCCTTGGGTGTTTCCATGAACCTCAACACCAAACTCACTGCATACATTATATCCGGCCTAGTGGCAGTCAAATGCATCAAGCTTCCTATAATGCTTTTGTATAGTGTCGAATTGACATTGCTGTTGCTATCTTCTTTGCTTAACTTCAACCCCATGACAATTGGAATTGGTGCGGGCTTGCTGTTTTACATTTTAAACCTCTCCAAAATGTTTGTCACATACTTTGCTTGAGAGATAAAAATGCCATTTTATGTTTGCTTCACTTTTATGGCCAAAAAATACGTTAACAACCCTAAGTGAGTCATTTCAAATTCATTCTTCATAACTTTCTTGAAATCAACAATTAGGAAACTATCACTACCTATAAATATTAAATCATATACATAGAATATGACAATAAGAATCTTACCATCGCTCTCTTTGATGTAGAGGGTAGTCTCTTCATCACATTCGTCAAAACCATTGTCCAACAAGTAAGCATCTATCCTACCGTACCATGCATGAGGTGCTTGCTTTAGCCCATAAAGATCTTTCCTCAACTAATACACTTTGTCTTCTTTGGCTTCTATCTCATAACCAAGTGGTTGTGCAACGTACACTTCCTCATTCAGCACTCCATTCAAGAATGGTGAATTAACTTCCATTGATACACTTTCCATTTATGTTGCATGACAATCACCACAACTGTATGCCTTGTCTCCATCCTCGGGACTGGCACAAACGTCTCTGAATAATTTCTTCCATGCTACTACTTGTATCCTTTGATAACTAGCCTTGCTTTGTGCCTTTCAATCTTTCCCTCAATGTTGCTTTTGGTCTTATAGACCCACTTCACTCCATTGACTTTTTTTTCATTATGGCAAGTCTGCTAACTCCCATGTGCCATTATTTTCTATTGCTTCTATTTCTTCCTCCATTTCCGCAACCTATTTTTATTCTTTGACTACATCTTCAAAATGGATTGGGTCATCTACATGACAAAATAATGCAAATACAAAATTCAGACCAGCGCTACTATCTACTTCATCTTGCTCATAAATTTCATTTAAATTTCTAAATTTTGGTCTCCTTGTGCTTGTTGAAGATGGGCTTGACATGTCACTTGGTGTTGCGCTTTTTGGTGTGCTTGTAGAAGCACTTGTTTGACTGTGTGACGTTGTCCTATTATTTGTTGATGTTGTTCCTTGATGCCTGCTTTGTTGTGCTTGAATATGAGCAAAGGGAGTCACTGTTGAGGAACTGATTGCTACTATAAATTCCTCTTCGTCCTCATGTGGTATACATGCTTTGAAATACTTTCTCTTCTATGAACTGCACATATCTGCTGATTATGACCTTCTTGGTTAATAGATTGTAGAGTTTGTATGCTTTGGATTCATCACTGTATCCAACAAATATGCATTTCTCCCCTTGTTGTCCAACTTATTTCTCAGCTCATTGGGGACATGTGCATATGACACACATCCAAAGACTCTCATGCGTGTGACACTATGCTTTCTTCCACTCCATGCCTCATCATGAACTATGTTCTGGATGCTTTTGGTTGGACATCTATTGAAGGTATATGCTGCACAAGTGACAACTTCAACCCAATAATCGTTTGGCAAATGTTTTTCCTTTAACATACTCCTTTCCATTTCCATAATGGTCCTATTCTTCCTTTCTGCTACACCATTTTGCTGAGGTGTATACCTTGTTGTAAATTGCTTGTGAATTCCATGCTCCCTGCAAAATCAAAGGAAATCATTTGAAATGTATTCACCACCTCTGTCAGTCCTAAGGCATTTGATGTGGTGTCCACTTTGCTTCTCAACAAGAGACTTGTATTGGCAAAAATGCTCAAACACGTCACTTTTATGTTTTAGGAGATAGACCCATATCTTCCTTGTGTAGTCATCTATGAAGGTCAATACATAGTGGCTGCCACCAATTCATGGTGGTTGCATTGGTCCACATAAATCTAAGTGGGCAATCTCCAAAGGTGCCTTTGTCCTTATTGACATTCCTGCTTGAAATGCCTCTCTATGTTGCTTGTCTATTATGAATCCAACTCACAAAAAGATAGAAAAGAAAGATAAACGCCTTAGAATTTAGCCTCTTCGATGGGGCAACCTCCTTTACATTACACAAATGAAGAATTCTGGGATGATTCAAATGACAAGACCTCTTTTATATATAGGAGTGTAAGGGTCATAATATAATCATAGCGGACATAATAATAATAATGTAGGGCACAAAAATAACAATACTGGGACTACATGGGCACAACAGTATAAGAATGGGGTTGTACTAATAATAATAAGGGGTTACACTAGTAGTATAGGGACCTAACATGCCCCTCTCCTTAAAAAATTGTTGTCCTCAACACGTGAGTAGTTCTAGATGATTTTGTATAAAATTATAATCCTCCCATCTGGAATCTTGAGTGGGTACGTTCTTCCACTTGACGAGATACTATGAAATTGATCGATTTCATAGCTGTCAATTTCTTGTTTTTGTGACTGCTTCAGGTTCCAATATGATTTTTCCTTTCTCGTCAAGTTCTGGCAATATTATTTGAACTGGGATCTTCTACAGCTTTTGAATGAGTGGCCACACTTCTTCATCATTCTTCCATTCATCCATTGCTTCATTTATCCAATCTGGTTGGATAATAGAAATATCACAAAACAATGTTTCCACATCCTCATCCTTTCTTGAGAGTGCATTTGCGACAACATTTTGCTTCGCTTTTTTGTAGATGATTTCAAAGTCATAACCCAACATATTTGTGACCCATTTGTTCTGTTCTTTTGAGGATAATCTTTGTTCTAAAAAGTATTTAAGACTATCATGATCCGTTTTTACCTTGAAGTGGCTTCTCATCAGGCAAGGTCATCATTTCTTAAGTGCATGTAGTATTGTCAACATTTCTTTCTCATAAATAACTTGCTTAAGGGACATTCATTTGTATGGATGTAGTCGTAAAAATACCCAATTTCCTACATCAAAACTTCCTTCACTATGATGTTCACATGCATGTTGTTTAATTCAATGCTGCACCAAAGTGGCATTATTGTTTAAAAGTTGGAGAACTTGGTATTGATGCTTGATGTGATCTTTCATTGCTTGAACCTTTTTATTCTTGATATGTCCTTCTATCTTGAGAGTTTGAGGAGTGGTAAATTTTTCCAATGCATTACAAGATATGGCCAGATTCACTTCTTGATGCTCGATGTGATCTTTCACTTCTTGAACAATTTTCTTCTTGATATGTCCTTCTATCTTGAGAGTTTGAGGAGTGGTAATTATTGCCAATGCTTCACAAGATATGGTCGGATTCATTTCTTCTCTCTCTAGATTTGGTTCTTGGTGTATATCCTCTTCTTTTGACATTTTTAAATCATTTTCTTCCTCCTCTTCAAAATCAACGCAAAAAAATTTCTTCTCAACACACTTCTGGCCTTTAATGTATTTGTTATCACAATTGTAACAAAGTCCTTTTTCTCTTTTTTCTTCAAATTTTTGTGGTGTCAACCTTGTAGGTTGTGGAAGGCTAGGAGAAACAACACTTCCATCTTTATAGTTGTGAGGGGTAGACTTCCTTGTTGTCATAATTTTGCTTTCCACTTTTCTTTCCAACCTGAATGCATTCTCCAATGAATCAGGTTGCCAAAGATGAACCTGATGTTGAATGTCATCCTTTAAAGTCCCTACGGAGACATGAATCCTTTGCTTCTCTCGAATATCATTTTCCCTTATATTCAATTTTTTAAATTCCTCAATGTGCTCTCCCATTAAACACTTTTGTTTGAGATTTATCAATTGGCTAAAGAAGGTGTTTCTCTTTATATCCTCATAATGTGCTATCATTTCCTCCATGAAAAAAGACCACATAACAAGTGGTTTACGAGAACAAAGCCCTTTATACCAGAAAAATTGATTAGTTTCTAAATATGAAGATGCGATAAATACCTTTTGTAATAGTTTCACCTCTTGTAGGTCAAAATATTTCTGCATCTATAGTATCCAATTTACTAGATCCCTTCCATCAAACTTCCTCATATCGTATTTTCTTGATTTTAGGAGCTCGACCTTGAAATGACTGTAACTCTGTAATTTCGGATCTTCCAGTTCTGAAATCACTACCTACAATAACCCTTTGCATCCTCTTTCGAATGCCACCAATATGATCGATATTGGATTCTTCAAGGAAGAGTTATGCACAATCTCCCAATATGACCTAATTATATAACTTTTAAGAAGAGCGAACTTGTATGAAGTGCCACGTGTCACTATTTCAACCTCCAGATCTAGAAAATATACGTAGAAAACTACATTCCATCCTCTTTCTGTAACCTCTTACGAAATTTTCATCTGATGCTCAGAGAGACAATTATGACGATTTTCCCCAGGTCACTTGTTTGGGATGTAATTCAGGAGCTTTTAGAAACCCTAAATGTCTTATACTGTATCTCTGAAAATATAGCAAAATAAGATCTAAAATTAGGACCCAATCTTCCGCACAATTTCATCTCAAATGGTTTTAAATTTCAGAGTCTGAACCTTCGTAGAAAACAAATTATGGCGACAATTCCACAATAACCTGTTTGAGATGAAATTTTGGAGCTTGCAAAAACCCTAACTTTCTTAGATCATATCTCTGAAAATATAGCGAGACAAGATCTAAAATTCAAACTCGAGTTTTAGACCGATTTCTTCTGAAATGAGTTTTTGTTTTAACTTCAGAAACTTTGTAGTGAAAACGTTATAGAGAAAATTCCACAATGACCTATTTGGAGTAGTGAAACCCTAGAATCCAAAGCTCTGATACCAAATGTTATGAAACGAGCTCACAAAAAGAAAGAAAAGAAAGATAAACACCTTGGGATTTAGCCTTTTTGAGGGGGAAAGCTCCTTTACATTACACAAATGAACAATTCTTGGATGATTCAAATGACAAGACATCATTTCTATATATAGGAGTCTAAGAGGTCATAATATAATTAGAGACGACATAGCAAGAATAATGTAAGTGCACAACAATAACAATAGTGGGCTTCTATGGGACACAATAATAACAATATGGGAACTACATGGCCATTACAATATAATAATGGGGTTGTACTAATAGCAATAAGAGGTTACACTAGTAGTACAGGGACCTAACATTGCCCAAGATACATCCTTCACATAGGCTGTCTAGTTTCTCTATGAGTCGTAATCCCTTCATCATGCCTTTCCTATGCAGCAAATTCAAACCTCCAAAGTTGAAATGTCCAAATGTCAAATGTGATAAATAATTTTCATCTTGAACTTGTGCTTGAAAGTTTACTTGTGTGACAATTGCATCTTTTTTTCCATCCTCTTGTGAGTTCATTGATAATTGTGCTTGTGCACCGTCTTCCTTTGAATATAATTTTATCTTTAGGGGAAAAATTCTATTGTTTGTCATTTGATCCTTTGAAATTAGTTAACTTCCTGGAGGCCTATCCAAAATTGTGCACTCATAATTTTTGAAGAAGATATTGTAGTCCTTTTGCATGAGTTTTCCAATGCTTATGAAGTTATGCTTCAGACCTGGGACAAAGTAAACATCTGAGATGTACTTCTTCTCTCCCTTCTTAGTTAGGATATTAACTCTTCATTTTCCCATGACAGAGACTTTGCTATCTGTCCCCAATGTCACTTCAGATTTCACACTTTCATATAGATTGGAAAACATCTCTATGTTCCCTGACATGTGGTTTCTACACTGTCAATCTAGATACCATAAACCACTTTGTTTTTCTTGTGCTACATTACAAGCTAAAAACATGCTATCATGGTTCTAATTTTCTTTTGTGAAATTTACACTTGGTTTGTTACTAGTGTCATATTTTTTCTTTCTACATTCATTTGCATAATAACCATACTTCATACAATAATGACATTGAACTTGAGATTTATCATACATCTGACCTTGTGCTTGATTTTGGCTTGGGCCTTGATTTGGATTTTTTTTTGCTGCTCCTTCCACTTGAGCTTGAAAGGCTACTTCTCCCACCACTGTGTGGGCTTCTTCCTCTTCTTCTTCCTCTAATATATGATCTTTGTGTGCCTTGACCTTGACTAAAGGAAACTTGTGTATTGAAGGCATGATCCAATGATGAGCTTGCTGCTCTATTCAGTGTATGTTCATGAGAAATCAGTGATGCATGAATCTCATCCACTGAGAATTGTGAGAGATATTTTGTCTCTTCTATGGCCACAACAATGGCATCAAACCTTGCTGGAAAATTTTTGAAAACACTCTCAACTATTCTCTTTTCTTCAAGTGTCTCACAATGAGACCTGATTTGAGTAACCAACCCAATTACATGTTTGAAAAATGAGTCCACATTCTCAGACTCTTTCGTACAAAGTGTTTCAAAGTCTCTTCTTAACATTTGTAGCTTTATTGTCTTGACTTATTCCATGCCTTGGTAGGTTGTCTAGAGGGTGTCACATGCTTTCTCGGACTTCATTGCTGCTGCAATCCTTGGGAAAATACTTTCATGAACTACATGGAAAATATAGAACAGGGCTTTTGAATCTTTCTTCCTGTTTTCTCTCAACAAATCTCTTTCTCCATCAGATAAGGCATTGTATGTTGTTGCATCTGTGAGTTCTTGAAAACCATTCTCCACCAAATCCCAAATGCCTTAAGACAAAAATAGGGCCTTAATTGTAATAACCCAATAATCATTATTTCTTCCATTATAATGAGGTATATGAGGAATAGTGAAGCTTGTGCTTGATGTTGCCATTTCTGAGTAAAAAAAACTTTCTACCTGCTGGTAAATACACTTCAAAAATTCTGCTCTCAAAACAATTTTTGTAATTTCTAGTAAAAACACTTCTTTTTATACTAACAATATTTAACTCACTCCGATACCATGTTAGAAATAAAAAATCACGAGGTAGAGGAGAGGAGTATCACTCAGAAATTCGGTTGCGGTAAAGTAAACTAGCTCAAAAATAGCTTGCGGCAAGGATATCGCAACCACACAAGGACTTAATTAAAACATTTTACACACAACAAAATAGAGTAAAACAAAAGGGGTTGGGGTAAATCTACTCATTAAAGATTAATACCATAATGCAGCTAGCAACAATTTATATTATATGTCAAAACATAAGGAAGGTACATTCGCGTGATAAATGGAGGTTGGAGCTCCAATCAAAACACAAAAGACTTACTGCAATTTACACATCACTAGGTTGAAGAGTAAATATCTGTAATACTCCATAAAATTGGTTTTCACATGCCCACCAATAGTTCCTCCACTATTTTCTCCTCACTACCTCATAGACTCTCGCTTTCTAACTTGCCCAACATACATATAGAATGACTTTTACATCCATATTTATCTCAAATTACAAATGTTACATTAATACATGACAAAGAAAATAATTAATACGCAACATGGGCGATTTTACATAGTAATTGGTTTTCTAAACTTGCAGGTGTTGTGGAGTTTCCGCAACAACTGCAGAGTGAATGCTTTCCCATACTTATTTACTAAACTTCATTAAATGCCTTAAACTCTATGCTCTATTGTGGAATGGTCATCAATGTACTTCTGCTCTAACTTTAGTCATTTCGCCTGCAAACAAAATCACAATCGTGTAGTGGTTGATTGGGCAAGCATGGTGTTTGTAAGTGTGTTTTTAAGGCAGTCATTGGGATTATTATTTCCAACATTTTCTTGTAGAGTGACGAGTCAAGATCCCTCTTTCTTGCCGAGCATTGTTGATGCTACAAATCAGGGTGAAATTGAATTGAGCTCCTTTTGCTATCTGCTAGGCTAGAATCGACGAAAATGAGATACCATAGGAGTCAATTGGAGGTTGAAATTAACACTCCAAGGCTAGGGGGACATTGCGAGAACTATGATCACTCTATGAATTAAGGAGGCTGGGTATACCTGAACCCCAATCCAACTGCAATAAGAACATTCCAACAACTACACAACTATAGCATTGCTATGAATGGGCATTGCCGAATAAGTGGAGGGAATTAATATGACAGACATGGTTCCTTCTCAAACCGATAACCAGACTCATCATTGGGTATTCCAACTGATCTACATGTCAGGGTAATAGGATTAGAGGAGGGCACAAGGTGGGACCAGGGTTGGAATTTGAGAAAATACTCATGCGTTTTTCACAGTTCCTCAACCGGTTTTCATAGTTACCAGCTAGAAGATTGATGGTTTTGTAAATTTTTAAACTATATTTGACGGTAAAATCACCCCATGACCATCAATTTTCCCATCGACCGGATGGAAACAAATATATCTTTGGACTATTGACTCATTAATGCGGGGAAGAAGGAGAAGTAGTATATGTGGCTGTATTTGCCATAATCTAATGATTAACATATACTACAACTCACATTAATGAGTCGAATAGTATATATAACATATATTGTCACCACACATTAATGAGTCAATGGCCTAGCCTATAAACCTTGCCCAAACTAATGCCATCCCTCTAATTCTTAACCAGAGATTTTAATTGAGGATTGGTAGAGGCTATGATGATCACTCAAGAGAACCGAACGGTTAAGTACATCTTCATCAGAATTACCCTTATGTGAGCCTTGTTGCGGTAAATGCCGGTACATTGCCCTATTGAATGCATGAACAGGTGACTGCTAGTTTATAACTGTGTCATACACCTCTCATTCATCTATATTGTTAGACACCCATGGTGGAAAATACAAAATTTAAAGTTAAAATTCATATAATCAATTTTTTTTTAAATAATTTTATTAAATATCATTTTTTCAAATAAAAAATTTAAATATAGAATGTGATATCTCAAAATTTTCCAAATGGTGAGATTTTGGTGAGATTTTAAAGCAAGGCTCTATATAATCACTTCACTTTACAATATCTTTTTTTGAGATTTCATTTATCCAAATAAAATTTTGCTAATCTTGAGTGAAAATTTATAATTTATAATCAAATCCTTCAATTAATGAGTTAATATAAAATCATATGTTGTTTATAAAGAAGAAGGCAACTCTGTATTTCAATAAGGAAAGATCTATTATATTTTCTAAAAGAAAAAAAAAATAACATGTTACTCAAAAGAAATTAAAAATTAAAAACATTAACATTTACATTTTATTAAAAATGTCTACCTATTAAATTATATTGTGAAGTTGAGTGTATGATTCTTTAAATATTAAAGAGGGTTATTTATTATTAAAATTTTAATAATTAATAACATAAAATTAAATAATAGTTGACAAAATAATACTTTTTCCCCAACATTTCTTGAAAAAGATAAAATGAAAAATATATGATCAATTAAATGATTGTTTATTATTTACCATAATAAAATAACTTTTAATTAATTTATTTTTATTTTTTAAAATATTTATATATTGTTGATTTGTCTCATTCTTAAAACATAAATAGTAAAATAGATTCACGGTGTATATCAACTATATTTACTATATATTTATGTTTATTGATAATTAACATGTGTAAGATAGATTTTATAAACATGATTGACAATGGTCACAAACCCTAATATTATTCTTGAATATCAAATCTTATTCACATATATTATTATTAAATATTAAGCCTTATTTTTAAAACATGATATTGATAAATCTTATTAACATTAATACTACTAATATTAATGTTATGAATATGGATAGTAATAATAAAATAACTATTAATATTATTAAAAATATATTCAATCACATAATATTATAATAGTATTATTACTAATATAGTTGATCTTAGTATTAATTACTATTATTATTAAACATTTTAAATCTTTGATTATTGATGAATCAAGTTTGATCATGATTGGTTCACTGAAGTGGTTGACTATAATTGAATTGGCATTATGTTGTTTTAAGTTGGCTTATAAATTATAATAATATATTAAACTAATAAAATTTTCCAAAATATTATTATTAAGTTGGCGTGACTATGAACAGATATTGGCGAGTTAAGTTTGGCTAAAATTAAATAATTATAATAATAAGCACTAATAAATATTAAACCTTAATAAAAACTTCAAAATTATTATTATTAAGGCTTGTGACAATGGTGGTGGTGGTGGTGGTTGTTGTTGTTGTTGTTGTTGTTGTTGTTGTTGTTGTTGTTGTTGTTGTTGAGTTGATCAAATTTGATCATGGTGAAATAATAATAATAATAATAATAATACAGTCGTTGTTGTTGTTAAATCTAGACTATGACCTACCAATGTTGACTGTGGTTGACTAAGGTTGACCTTGAATGAATTTGGTCAACCGTGGTAGACTATAATTCAATATGGTATAGTTACATTGACTGAGTAGACTATAATTCAATATGGTCTAGTTACATTGACTTAGGCTGATTATCACTGAATAAGGTTGAGTATTGTTAACTATGATAAACATAAGGTTGATCAAGTTTTGATCATAACAAAGTTACTATCAAATGGGGAACTATGACTTCAAAATGATAATTCTAGCCCAAAAACTCCAAGAAAACATGAAAAGACAACTCATAAATGAAATGTGTGTATTCTGGAACGATTTTTTTTTCATGGTAAATTTTCGATATTTTTTTAAAAATGACAATAAAAACCAATTTTTAAACATGAAAAAACACCTCGAAAATGAAAAGTGTTGATGTTCGAATGCCATCATTTTTTGGGTAATTTTTCAACATTTTTTAGCAACGGAATTAAAGATAAACAATCATGGCTTGGGAAAACCCTAAAATTCCAACAATTTTCACGCATAACATTAAAGAAGAAATTTTGATATCTCTGAAAAGCCTTCAAATTTGAACAATTTTCAGCCATAACGTTAAATATAAAATACTTAAATTGTTTTCAACCATAACATTAAAGATACACTATCATGACTCAAGAAAACCTTAAAATTTTGATAAATTTTCAACCATGGATTTGAAAATAAATATCATGACTACAAAAAATATTTCAACTTATTTAAACAATGATATTATGGAAAAGTTATATCACTAAAAACAACTTTAAAAATAAACACTCATATCTTTATACGAAGAGTAATTTCTTTTTTAAATGCTAAATGTATAGTTTTTAAAAATCTTAGCCTAAGACAACTTGATACTTTGCAACAAAAAAATTAAAAATGAACCATGAAATTGACACATAGTATAACTTGACCTATTACATTGAAAACTTAAAAATCAACCATGAAATTGACAGGGGGAATTTGGCCCATTATGCAGAAAAGTTTAAAAATCAATTATAAAATGACACATAATGGGCTGGGTTGCTAGTTGAGATCGACATAAATTAGGAAATGAGAAATAAATAATAAATAAATAGACAATAAAGAAAAAAATGAAAAATACAAAAAAAAGAAAATTAAACTAAAATCAAACATAAAAAAAAAATCATTAAAAAAAATAAAGAAAAATATAAAATAAGAATAAAGATAAAAAAACAAAAAAATATTTCCAAAAATAACCTAATTTTAAGAAACTAAATTATTAATTTAATAAAAAAACAAAATAAATAATAAATTAAGAAAGTTAGAAAAAACACTTAAAAACTTAATTAAAAAAAAATAAAACATTAAGATAAAAAAATAAAAAACATTAAAAAAATTCAAATACAAAACATTAAAAAATAAAAATAAGATTTGCCACTGTTAATTATTTTTATTTATTTAAATTTTATTTTGATTTTCTTATTTTAATGATTTGTTTTTCTTAACTGTTTTTTCATTTCATTTTTTTATTCCTTTTTATTTTAATTTTTATGTCTTATTTTATTGTGTTTTTATGAGTTTTATATTTTTCTTTTTAATGTCCTTATTTTAATTCTATGTTTTAGATTTTTTTTGGTTATTTTTACTTAAAATTTCAGGTATATCAATTTTTTTAGAAAAAAACTCCAAATTTCGTTAGCTTTCTATATAAAATTGATGATTTTTCATACAATTTATTGTTTCGCAAAGTTTTAGATTCAAAATTTTCATGAAAGTATTTTATTTAACATGTTATTTTTAGTGAATATTTCTCAAAATATGTATTTTTAATTATTATCTTTATGGGTATTTTTTGTCGAATGTTTAAAATTATTATTTTAGTGACAATTATTTTAGTTTAATTGGAAGTATTATTAACGATATATAATGTATTATAAATTGTTACAACTTCAAAATTTATTATTATTATTATTATTATTTAACTTTGAGAAAAATTGAAAATTCCATTATTAAAAAAAAAAAAACATTGCCCTAGAAAACAAAACAAAAAGTTTGGGGGAAAATTCTTAAAAAAACAAACATTTTAGGACAAAAAACAAGGAGAGGAATAAGGAACCTGAAAAATGGTAAATATCAACATTTAGAAAATTTTCTGTGCATACTTATAACATAAGAAAATTTAAAGTGTCAAAATTTACCAAGAAAAAAAGTTGATGCAACCTTTAAAATCTGCGCGAAAATCACTAACATTTTAAAAAGATATTCATAATTAATATATCAAAAAATTTAAAGTGTCAAAATAAGCCCAAAAAGAAAATCAGTTGATGTTGCATCAACATTTTTCAAACTTGGCATGAAAATCACTGACATTTAAAAAAAAGGAAATGTGCATACTTAATACATAACAAAATTTAATGTCAAAAATATGCTCCAAAAAATGTGTATTTTGAATCAACACTTTTCAAAATCAGAGGATTTTTTATAACCTCTAAAAAAGTGAGAACTCGGTCAAGTTCCTATTTGATTTATAAATTTTTTTGATGATCAATAATAATAATAATATAGCCAATCTTAATGTTTTAGCATGGATATTTCCACAATCATTAAATTGTTGATGTTGAAGACTTCTGGGAACTGTGTGTCATAAAAATATGTTTTCCCAATACTTTAGATGAACCCTTCAACCAAAACATTAGGCAAACAAATGTTTTTGACACACAACTCTCTAAAAGTCCTCAAAATCAACAATCTTAATATTATTATTAGTCAACTATATTAGTATATTGGGGGAGGTAGTATCAGGAGGCATAATATATCGTCCTCATGAAAAATTGAGACTAAATTTCCATGGGATTGGCAACGATTTCTAATAACCAGATTGAAGCATTAACTCTTTGGAAAGGTCCAATTATAGGTTCAACAAGAGGTATTTGTCAAATAATTGTAATGGGAGAGTCGAAGATAATCATCCAAAAGTTCCATAGAGTCACAGACTCCACAAAGAAAAATATTTCTCCATCGGATATTCGAATTAGAAGCAGAATTCAAAATTTTGATTTTATATCTTTTTATGACATTAAAAGAGAGAAATCAAAATGTGGATAAGAAAGCTAATAAAGGTGTTCGTCTTGAGTAAGGGGTTCCTATAAAGATAAATAAAAATACGAAACAAAACAAAAAAGCTT
>APFE031285087.1:18619-34849 GCA_000404065.3 Pinus taeda
AAAAGTTTTGGTTTAAGAATTTAAGAAAGGTTGTAGAAGAATTGGTTTATTGGGAAAATCACTCTCGGTGTAGACTTGAAGCTTATTTTATTGATTCAAGCAAATAAATAATACATTAGACTATAGGTCCAAATCCATTAAGATAAGATCAAATGGAGCAATTTTGGGAAAATGAAAAAAATTATAACAATTTTCTAAGTTTAATGAATTACATGTAAGCAAAGAAAAACTCAATTCTAACAAATCCACTCATTAAGGAACAAACTCTTTTGGTAAAAGGTTTTGACCTCTCAATTAATCGGGTTTATACGGATGCCTCTGCATTAGGAGGTTTTTCACTTGTTAGGAAATCATGGTTAGAAATTACATCCATGATTGCAAGAAAACAGATAGCATCTTTCAGCAACTCCTTAGCGATGGTTAAGAAATTGAGCTAGGACCATTCTAGAGATGGAGTTTCCCTTCTATGGAACTGAAAAGCAAGAGGCTTTGCATTATAATTTTCTTTTCCTCATTTTTGATGTACCCTTGGAATCTTTGTAGAAAATAATGAGAAGCATGATGTCATCATCTAGGGTTTTAACCCATGCTTGTACTTACCACAGACTGCCTCACAGAAATACTAAAACAATGGCAATGCCATGTAATACGTGGGCCCCATTTTACCTTTCACTATGAAACCCATGTAAAGAGCCATAAATGTGACCCACATTCATGTATGATAGAATCCTCCCACCCATATGGAATATTAACATTTATCCATTCTATAACTGTTAACCAGATAAATTCATGAGGCTTAAATGTTTTCTACAATTCACATATTATCTCTATGATCGAACAACTACATAAAATAAGAGAAATTATACTAAAAAAGTAGCTAAGTAACTAATAAAATGATTTGTGTATTGATTTTGGGTAGGTGAGAGTTTTTCCAGGTATGGTCTCTACTTGAGGAACCCTAGACTTTTAATTGTATGATCAAAAAATGGGTACTAGTTAGTATACCTACCAAAGGCTAAGCATATAGAGATCAATATTGTTTACCACATATTAATTCATTTCGACTCATTTTCATAGCACAAGTTTAGCTAAAAAAAATTATTTTATTTTATTTTATTTATATTTAATTAAATTATTTTTGTATGTTGCTTGTTTAGAAAAAAAGATGAAAGTCTTATTGCAGTTGTCATTGTTCCCAATGTCTATTTCTCCTAAAAGCTTTAGAATAATGTAAATATTGATAAACGAGGAGAGAAATGATGGTGATTAATGTTAACCTTGAGTCTCACATTAATTCGTAACATTTTATGTTTGAAGGAAATACTTTGGTCTTGATTTAAGGGAGTTAGTATCATCCTTTGTCCTACCTTTGATTAAGGGATCACCTTGTCTTATACTTTTGAATCTTTGATATTAAAATTAATTCTTTGCACTCTTCCCACTGGCTCTTCTCTAACAATCTATGACCTCCTCAATAGATCCTCACTACCTCCAACACATTAATGAGGTCCTATAATATAGAGCTCAATGGAACCATATCTTTGTACTCATTCATATTGTCCTCTCTTCCCATTTCTCTAGCCTGTCAACTACTCACCACTGAATGGATTCTCTTTTACAAATTGTCTTTGAAATGGGTAATGCAACCCTACTCTTTTCCACCTATATTTCTTCTTCAACTAAGGTTCCACTAACATGTTATAGAAAAAGTACCTATAGTAGGAAATAATCAAACACTCACAAACTATACTAAAGATAATCGAATACTAACAATATACACTCAAGATATATGGAAGGTAAATGCATGAATATATTTTACATCCTTAGTGCATTATAAAAATGAAATATAAATATTTATCACATGATTTATGAGCCCAGATTCTATTACCATATATTCCTTTAAGGCGTATCATATAGCCTTATCATGATGTATGGAAAATCATAACTTTATATCCATGGGCTTCACCTTTGGCTATGTAATTTCCTCTACTGATAATACCACCATCTTCTCCCAAATCCCAAATAATACATTAAACACACCCAAATAAAATTATATCAATAGTAAACAAAAAATATACAATAAAATAGAGTTACATCAATTTCAAATATTTGTAAAACTAGATGAAATCAATTCAGAGAGATTTAATAAATTCACAATATGAGAAAAACTAGCATAAGGCAATCAACTAAGGGCGTTGGATGCTTAACAATTTGGGATTTTTTAAGTAGATCAAGTTTGAATTTATTTTTACGTTATCCATACCTATGGAGGCCAAATATGAGTAGAAATTCAAGCGATGAAATCTTCATTATTTTTTTTCTTTTTGAGAAACAATTGATGTTATTGGGCATGATAGGCATTGTCTCATTATTTCATAGCTAACTCCATTGCATAAGTGAAAAATTCCTTCTAATATAATACAAGAGTGCATCTTCCCTGGTTACATCCCAAAACCATATAGGAAAGTAACTAGAATTCACATGTGGTACTATTAAATTAGTGAAGAGGGCCCTATGTATTAGATGAAATCTAGTTTAAAGCCCTTCTTCCTTGAGTTGTAATAATTTTAATGCAAAGTGGGGGAATTCAAATAGTTGTGGATGAAAACAAAAATTTGAGTATGAAAAGAAATATATTTATTTCTTATCATCTGATGGTAGTTAAGAACTTTGAGTTGTGTAATCAATCATGAAAGGAAGGATATATTAGGTGAATGCCATCAGGGAGTTGCAAGAGGGCATTTTGTATGAAAAGTAACAACCTACAAATTGTTACAAGCTAGGTTATGGTTGATTAGAGTTTGAAAATATTATAAGGGGTATGTTATAGCTTGTGATCTATGTTAGTCAAACTAGTGCAATGTCTTGCACATAAACCACAAGGAAGACGCATATGGAAGGTAGAGATATCCAAATGAATAAGAGTTATAGGAGATGGGAAATTAAGGGCTATTAAAGTAGTAGCCTTGAACTATAAATCAGCCCTCTAGTGGATAGATTCTCAACCCACTAACTGGCTAGCACGAACACTTAAGTGTGGGATTCATAGAGGGGTAACATGAGATACATGTAAGCCTCACATGCTTACCCTACAAGTTTTATGCTTTGAATCAACTATGCTTATTATTTATTTTATTAATTTTCATTAAGTTTTTTAATTTGAAAATTAAATTCTTATTTGTGTTGTTATCTATGTGGCAAGGAGAAAATCATGTGGCCTTAACAATATCTCTATTGAACACCTTCATGAAATGTAGAAATTACTTGCCCTTACCATTATAGTTATAACTCATAAAATCATGTTTTTTGTGGGATTCAACATCTTCATGAATGAGATCATCTAGTCAGTGATTGTCATTTCATTTTTCTATTCATGAGGCTTTATGAAGACAAGATTGGGGGATCGAGTGACCAACTATTTTTTCAAATGGCTAGGGAAGAGCAGTATGGCGATTTCTTGTGAATTAGCCATGAGTGAAGTTATTATTCCCAAACAAAGGTCAATACAATTTCCAAATATATGGTTGGGGGGGCAGGGGGTGTGTGGGGGGGTTTCTTTCGTATTATTTAGTCTTTCTCACTCTTCGAAGGAAGTTTTCACAATGATAAGTTGTTATAGAAGCTCAATTCCTATTTTTTTTAATCGCAATTCCATGTAATTATTTACATTTCCTATCTGATTTATGAACCTAATCATGGTTCTTTGAATAACATAAACACAATATTTAAAACTGTTGTAGTAGCTACAACTACCCTCCAAAATTTTTCCTTAGCTCCATTTTGGAGCATCCCTACCAACCTTTCACATCACCTTGTCTTCCTTTGTCAAGTACACCAGCTTCAGTGGTTTTCTTGTAGAAAAACATATTGTTTATCAAATCCTGATGCATTCCCCTCACAAGCTACTTCTCCAGAATTGGTCTAGCTACAGGCTGAGTAGCTCCCTCAATAAATTGAGCAATTCTGGAGGGCAACCAACCTTCCCTAATGAAATTGCGCAATTTTGCCTGACAGCATACTGGGCTCTAGAATTGCGCAAATCTATCAGTCAAGCTTCATGGAGAAAACTGCGTGATTCCTCCAAGCAGGGTTGCTCAGCCCAAGAATTATGCAATCCTAGGCAGGAGTCAGTTGCTCTACCCAAAAATTATGCAAATATCCTGAGGAGCCAACCCAGCTCCCTTCCAGAAATGTGCATTTTCTCCTAGCAGTTGAGCAGCCCCTTACATGTGCAATTGAGTTGACCGGTTCCCTCTGGGACTGAGCAAAATAGATTTTCATGCATGGGTTGCTTCTCCCAAGGTAGCATGCAAAGGCATCCCTTGATTCAAGGATCTAATTTTAACAATCGAAGGTTGCATGCAAGGATCATTTCAAAAACCTCCCACCAAGTGTCGCTCTTCACAGATTTGTGGCATGTGCATCACATTTTTTATTTTATCAAAACTTATGAATCGAACACTACAAAGCTCATTTCTAACATCTAGGAGTCGTCGACACATTTAGCTCAAATGTTTTGGGGTAAGATTACCTACCCTGTCTTGTGTTGCATATCTGGCGTTTTTTATGTTCTGCTTTGTATGAATGTTGTCTGCTTGATTTCAGTGAGTGCTTGTTGTCATTTTGATACATACTAGCTTGTACTAGCACCATTTTAGTTTTTGTTATCATCTCATTGTTATCACATGCATGAAACTATTTTTTCATGAACGGTCATTGATTCAGTGACTCACCTCACCCACATGCATGTTATTATGTTTTCTTAATCTCTTATTCATTATTTTCATGCATGATCATTCACTTATGCTTACACTCAGTATCGCCATGCATTCAAATTCAAATTTTCTTTCAGTTGCCCGTCGGCGGGTCTATGTAGCCTTAGCCCAGAGTCTACCTCACCAAGACAGCATTAAGTAATTCTAAAAGGGAAGGACCTATCTTCCTCTTAGGAAATACACATTTCTACCCAATGACTATCCTCTAATATTCCATTGCACAATTCTGAGGGACAGTGACAGCTAGCCCAGAAAATTGTGCAATGTAGGCACTGAGCCTGGAACCATTGTTAGATGAGGTTGTGCATTGCGTAATTCCAATAGTCAGAATCTAGGTTGGACTATGCATTGTATAGCTCTTGCAGTCAGTCACCCTCTTGGTATCCTAGACTATGCCTTTCGCAGTCTTGGCAGTTAATCTCCCAACCTCCTGGTGGAAATTATGCAACCTTCATGATCAGTCACATAGGTATGTTGCAAGTCAGTTCTTAGGTTCATTTTGGTTTTTGATTGACAGATTACATGCCATGAGTGTTTCCATGTCTCCAAGTATCACAGGTGTTCATATGCCTCTCAGCAACATAGGTACAATGGTTTCTAAGATAACAGAGTTGAAGACACCATTCAGAGCACACTTGGGGATGCAGTCGATCAAGTGTCTATGAACTTGCGTACCCACGAAGACATCAAGTTGTTCATAGACAAAGAGATCAAGATATGGTGGAAGTAGCATCTTAATAGGAAGCACCATGAACAACAGTTGAAGGAAGCATACCAGATGTAACGAACATAAGAGGAAGATTGTTGACAACACACAGGCAAAAGAAAGTTGCAAGCTCAAGCATATCTACTTGTGGTGAAAGCAACTTTGGAGACTTAGGATATGATGTGACAATGCGACATGAAGTTCACAAGAAGGCAAAGAGTGGAACAAAGAAGGAGTTGCATGTGCTCAAGTAGCAACTCAAGGAAGAACGGGAGTTGCGCAGATGAGAGAATGAGTTGCAGCAGGAATAGGTACAACAAGGGGCACAACATGCACATACAGATGAAACCATGCCCTTACAAGTTATAGACTCATGCCAGCAATAGGCATGGAACAAACATGGTGAGTGGTTTTGTTGATCACATGCAAGGGAATTCAACAACATGCATGTCATTGTGCACAAGCATGCGATCCCACGCATTTCACACACTCACCGAGCCAAAGACAAGAAGAAAGTCCATATGTAGCTAAACATGTACTTCGACATGTTGATGCACATGACCACTAGCACACACTTGAATATCAGCACAGACATTATGCATCAGTGTGTTTCGGGTTTAGCCACACCTAGAAGACCATGCACATGCTATCAGACGATTTGGATGGAGGAGCCATACTAATGCACCTAGATGAAATTGAGGCAAGAGTTCTTTTCAGCAAGATGTCACCATGGAACACATGCACACCATCACGAACAACTAAGCTTGGCATCATATCACCACCTTGACCATCACAAGCATGCCAAAGACATGGTCTCACCATAATGAACCGAGTGTGAGTGATGTCTTGCATGGCTTGCTTAAGCCATTTTGTGTCACATGGGCACATGTGCATTATAATGTAACATCTTGTCAAGTTGAAGTTGAAGTTTCGATAGTTGGATGTAACAAACATAGAGTAAATGAAGAGTTGTGAGGGTAGATGAACTATCACAAAGGGGGATGCCAAGGATCACCCCACCCTTTGCTATAAATAGTACCTCATAACTTATTCTATAGGCTTTTGGTTAGCTAAGCTTCCGATAAGACTATCTTAGAGAGAGATTAGATAGTATTGTAATGAGCCTTGTCTTCTCCACTACATAGATCTACTACATCTCTTTGGAGGAGTAGGCAGTTGTGGCTTTAATGTCCCACTATTGGAACTAGTGGTTGGACATGGATGTATGTTATGACTTGAACTTACACTTCTTAACATAACATAGCCGACATGTTTCATGCATATGTTGTATTTTATTCTCTGCTATCAGGTTTACTCTAAATGATATATGTATTTGTTTACTTACACATGCATGTATGGACTATTCTGTATGTGTATGAATCTTTCTGAAATGTGTTGCTGGTTTAACCATCACTTTGGATTCCTCACTAACTAGCTTTCCAGCTCGTGATGCATCTTCTCTCATGTGTTCCCTTCCAAGCTGTGTACTATTACAAGTTTCTAAGGGGCGCACTCATCTCACCCTTAGTGTGTTAGAATCTCTCATGGAACTTCCTTGACTTACTGCAATATTCACACCCTTACTACCAACAGATTTTTCTTACTTGCCTCTGTGCGAAGTTATAGCCAAGGAATTATTGTACAATCCACTACTGGGACTCCTACACCAAACAGTCTAACGTGTAATTGGGACTTCTTACCTGGCATATCCGCTGACATGTTGGTGGGTCCAACACCATCAACATTTATGGTGCTAGAAGGAGGTCTAGATAACAACATGTGTCCTCTCATCCTATTTTGAAACTTTGCATATCTATCATGGATTCTTGCACTCTTCTCCCTCCACAATGTTTTTCAAATCAGGAAGTTTTCACCATCATCTGATAACAGAGAGGATGAGTTATTCATTGAAAATCCAATTGATCTTTCATCTACCTTTTCTGGAAACATAGAGGATGAATTTGTTAGCTTTTCATCAACCCCTCTGCTTGATTTATGAGATAATGAGGATTCCGATGAAATCATTGATTTTTCTGATTATGGTTATCGTGATACATTTACTGCCATATTTGGTCATGATAATGATTCTATCGCAGATGATTTTTTGAAGCCACAAGTCTATGATGATCTATTAGATGTGAAGTTGAAATGCTCTAGGCTATGGAGGCACTTCAGCTCGAGCTAATAGTAATGTCAAGCCCTCACTATCCAGAGGTTGGATTCAATTTCGATGAGGAAATTGATCAATCATCTAAGGCTCCTCATCACCCATCTGTATGCATTGAAGATCAATCTCACACATAGATCATAATTCCTCCACTCGAATTGTACGATCCCATCTCTCATGCATTAGAGGAATCTTACATTGCAAGCACACATGCACAATGCAAGTTGTCTTTGTTTCTTTCATTTGCTTGCATGCCGCAATCAAGAGTGTGGTTATGCTTCAAAGCTACACACAGAATCATGCAACAACATGGTAAGTCCATGAACTGCTTGTCATGCACTTGCACTCACTTATGTCCCGTGGGCACTTTGAAACACGAAGTGTGGATGTCTTCATTGTTATATCTTTCTTGCTTGTTGGTTCACAAAACTAGGTTTCTTGTGCACCAAGCCTTCACCAACATGGGCCAACCAATGTGCCGGTGGATGCATTGGAAATATCACTTCGTGTGATCGGGACCATGCACCATTAGTTTAGGAGTAGGAGTAGTGTTTTGTTTCAGTCAGTGTGCTTGCATGCTTGTTTGCTTACTTGATTTGTTTGTTTTTTTTTTCTTACTTGTTTGCTTATTAGCCTTACTTTTTCTTTTGCTTCTACTTATTCTTTGTGTTATTTTTCATTTGTTTGCTTGTTTTGTTTGTAGGTACTTTGCATGAAGCCATGTATGACTATTGAAACAAGCTACGTAAAGTGCAAGAGGTCTTGTGTAGCTATCACTACTTGGTTTTCTATCATCTTGCCTATGTATGAACAACTTGTTACTTCTAGTCCATGATACATCGATGGAAAATAGGTATTGTTCGAAGTGAACCTTGGTGAAACAAAAACACTTGTGTGCTAACTAGTGTCACCTAGTCTAATCGGTTGTTTTTGGGTTAACCTTTGTTAGCCTAGTCAAGTAGAGTAATGTGAGGGGAAAAACCTTAAGAGGCACGTTAGAGGTATACATAAACTACTCCTCTGAAGAAAAAACCTCTTCTTCTCTCAATAAGTCAGGATCCCTCTTTCACCTTTGAAATGAATAAGTGCTATGCACAGTTATGAAGATGAAAAATGAAAAAATGAAAAGTGAAAAAGGTTTACAAAAATGAAAAAGGAATAAGGCAAAAGAAGAGAAAGGCTTCCTACATAAAGAGGTAATGCAAGTAACTCCATCAAGATACTGACCAGGCTTGCTGGTAGTAGAGTGATGCTTGTGTTCTTACATGACACCCCTGGGGTACTATTCATCCCTTCTCGCAACGAAGAAACACCAGAGGTGAAACTAAGACTCCAATGATTATATTGCTTGGGCACCAATATACCCCTCAACCCCAATCAAAATGACTGTGTTTCCTTGGTTTCAAGTGTGTTTTAATCGACCAAGAGTTTGGTAGATTCTACATCTTACAATCATGCTAGTCTGAAACCAAGATGAACTAAGAACGGAACAATACTTCTAGAGGTGTTAGACTTGCTTTTCATGAACAAGGTCCATTTAGAAGAGCTGCAGTTCTACCAGTGCATTGCCAAGTGTTGTAGTGGCTACAACCACCCTCCAAAATTTTTCCCCAGCTTTGTTTTGGAGCCTCCCTACGAACCTTTCACATCACCTTGTATTTCTTCATCAAGTAGACAAGCTTTAGTGATTTTATTGCATAAAGAAAGCATGTCTCTAAAATCTTGATGCATTTCCTTCATATTTTTTTTCCTCGGACTTGGTTCAGCTACAGGCTGAGAAGCTCCCTCAATAAATTGTGCAATTTTGGAGGGAAACTAGCGTTCCCTCTAGAAATTACGCAATTCTATTTGGCAGCCTGCTGGGTTCCAGAATTGTGCAAATATGCCAGTCAAGCTTCAATGAGAAAATTGTGCAATTCCTCCTAGCAGGGCTATTCAGCCCAGGAATTGCGCAATCTTGGGCAGAAGTCAGCTGCTCTACCTAGAAATTGCGTAAATCTCCTGGGTAGTCAACCCATCTCCCTTCCAGAAATGCGCATTTTCTCCCAGCAATTTAGTAGCCTCTTGCTTGTGCACTTGAGTTGACCGGTTCCCTTTGGGATGGAGAAAGATTGATTTGCATGCTTGGGCTACTTCTCCCAGTGCAGCATACAAAGGAATCCCTTGATTCAAGGATCTTCTTTTAGCAGTCGAAGGTTGCATGCAAGGATCATTTTGGAAACCTCCCACCAAGTGTTACTCTTCATTGATTTGTGGCATGAATGTCACATCTTTGATTTTATCAAAGCTTATGAACTGAACACTACAAAGCTCATTTCTCACATCAACCTTGTAGCTTTGACATCGCACATCACATCTAGGAGTCGTTGACACATTCAGCTCAGTTGTTTTGGGGTAAGCCTGCCTTCCATGTCTTGTGTTGCATATCTAGCGTTTTTTATGTTCTGCTCCTTATGAATGTTGTCTGCTTGATTTCAATGAGCGCTTGCTATAATTTTGATACATACTAGCTTTTACTAACACCATTTCAGTTTTTGTTATCATCTCACTGTTGTCACATGCATGAAAATATTTTTCATGAACGGTCACTAATTCGGTGACTTGCCTCACCCACATGCATGTTGTTCTATTTTTTGAATCTGTCATTCATTATTTGCATGCATGATCATTCACTTTTGCTTACACTCAGTATTGCCATGCATTCACATTCACATTTTCTTTCAGTTTCCCGTCGGTGGGTCTAGGCAGCCTTGGCCCGGAGTCTGCCTGAACGAGACAACATTGCGCAATCCTAAAAGGGAAGGCACTATCTTCCTATTAGGAAATGCACATTTATACCTAGTGAGTGTCCTCCAGTCTTACATTGCATAATTCTAAGAGACAGTGACAACTTTCCCAGAAAATTATGTAATGCAGGCACTAAGCATGTAACCATTGCTAGCTAAGATTGCGGATTGCATAATTATAGTAGTCAACAACTAGGTTGGACTATGCATTGCGTAGTTCCAGCAATCAATCAGCCTCCTGATAGCTTGAGCTATGCCTTGCATAGTTTTGGCAGTCATTCTCCTAACCTCCCGTGGAAATTACACAACCTTCATGATCAGTCACAGAGGTATGTTGCAAGTTAGTTCTCAAGCTCATTTTGGTTTTCGACCAACAAATTTATTTCCATGAGTGTTTCAATGTCTCTAGGTATCACAAGTGTTCATTTACCTCTCAACAACATAGGTACAATGGTTTCCAAGAGTAGAGACAAAGAGACCATTTAGAGCACACTTGGGGATGTAGTCAATCAAGTGTCTATGAACTTGCCTATCCATGAAGACATCAAGTTCTCTGTTGACAAGGACATGAAAATATAACAACAGTAACATCACAACAAGAAACACCATGAAAAATAGCTGAAGGAAGCATACAAAATGCAACGAATGTAAGAGGAATGTTATTGAAAACACATAGGCAGAAAAAAGTTGCAAGCTCAAGAAAATCTACTTGTCATGAAAGTAGCTTTAGAGACGCAGGCTATGAGGTGACGGTGCAATATGAAGGTCACATGAAGGTAGAGAGCGAAACATAGAAGGAGTTGCATGTTCTCAAGCAACAACTCAAGGAATAGGAGGAGCTACACAGACTAGAGAATGAGTTACAATAGGAACAGGTATAATAGGGGGCACAACATGTACAAACAGATGAAACTATGCCCATTCATGTTATAGATTCATCCCAGCAGTAGGCAAGGAGAAGACATGGTGAGTGGTGTTGTCGATCGTATGTAAGGGAATTCAGCATCATGCATGTCATTATGCACATGCATGTGATCCCACCCATTCGACACACTCACTGAGGTGAAGATAAGAAGCAAGTCCGGCTGGAGCTGAACATGTACTTCGACAAGTTGATGCACATGACCACCAACACATCCTTGAAGATCAACATGAACACTATGCATCAGTGTGTTTCCATTTCAGCTGGACCTAGAAGACCATGCGTATTCTATTAAATGGGTTGCAAGGAGGAGCCATACCAATGCACCCAGATGCAATGGAGGTGAGAGTTCACTTAAGCAAGATGTCACCATGGAACATATGCAAACCATCTCAGACAACCAAGCTTGGATCAACTCACCACCTTGACCATCACACACATGTCAAAGAGTTGGTCTCACCACAATGGACTGAGTGTGAGCAATGTCTTGCATGGCTTTCTCAAGCCATTTTGTCTCACATGGGCACATGCGCATTGTAATGTAACATCTTGTCAAGTGGAATTTCAAGTGTTAATAGTTGGATGTAACAGCCATAGAGTAGATGAAGATCCATGATGGTAGATGAATTGTCACAAAGGGGGATGTTAAGGGTCACCCCAACCTTTGCTATAAATAGTACCTCATAACTCATTGTATAGGCTTTTGGTCAGTGAAGCTTTCGATAAGACTATCTTAGAGAGAGCTTGGATAGTATTGTAATGAGCCTTGGCTTCTCCACTACATAGAACTAGTACATCTCTTTGGAGGAGTAGGCAGTTGTGGATGTAATGTCCCACTATTGGAACTAGTGGTTGGACATGGATATATTGTATGACTGGAACTTATACTTCTTAATATAACAGAGCTGACATGTTTCATGCATATGTTGTATTATGTTATATGCTATCTGGTTTAATGTAAATGATATATGTATTTGTTTGCTTACGCATGCATGTATGGACTATACTGTATAAGTATGTATGAATCTTTCTGAAATGTGTTGTTGGTTTAACCATCACTTTGGATTGCTCGCTAACTTGCTTTCCAACTTGTGATGCATCTTCTCTCATGTGTTCCCTTTGAGTCGTGTAATATTATAGGTTTCCAAGGGGCACACTCATCTCAGCCTCAGTGCGTTAGAACCTCTCATGTGCCTTCCGTGACTTACTGTAGTTGTCTCACACTTGATACCAACATGTTATCTTACTTGCCTTTATGTGAAATCGCAGTCAAGGAATTACCATATGACCCACTGATAGGGCTCCTACACCAAACAGTCTGAGGTCTAATTGGGACTTCTTACCAGGGAGATCCGCTGACATGTTGGCAGGTCCAACACCATCAACAAAAACTATATAATTCTAATTAAATTTAAATTTTGGTTTCAATGGTATTTAGTATGTTATTTTCAATTATAGAAATGAAATCCTTAAATTCCCATGCTTTTGATTTTCATCTTAAATGAATTAAATATGCTGCCTTTAATTATAGAAATCAAATATTTCATTTGATTAAATTATGGTTTAGACCTTAATGAGCTGAATTATGTCATTTTCAATCACAAAAGTAGAAGCTTAAAATCACTTATTTTGATTAAATTTGAATTTGATCCCGTGGAGGTTCATTATGGAATTTTTAATCACATAAAAAATAATTAGAACCCAATTATTTCTTTCATTATCTAGTCTTTGTCACTCTTTGAAGGTAGTTTTCCCAATGACAAATCATTATAGAAACTCAAATCCTATCTCTTTTAGTCGTTTTTCCATGTAATTATTTACATTGTCTATGTGGTTTATGAGCCTAATCATGGTGCTTTGAATAACATAAACACGATATTTAAAACTATTTAATTCTAATTAAATTTAAATTTTGATTTTACTGATATTTATTATGTTATTTTCAATTATAGAAATGAAATCCTCAAATTCCCATGTTTGATTTTCATCTTAAATGGATTAATTATGTCACCTTTAATTACAAAAATCAAATATTTCATTTGATTCAATTATGGCTCAGACCTTAATGAGCTTAATTATGACATTTTCAATCACAAAAGTAGAAGCTTAAAATCCCTTATTTTGATTAAATTTTAATTTGATCCTATGGAGCTTAGTTATGGAATTTTTAGTCACATAAAAAAATAATTAGAACCCAATTATTTATATTAAATTTTGATTGTGATTGTAATGAGGTTAATTATGGAATTTTCGATCACAACAAAAAATTCTTAAGAACCAAACTATTAGAAAATTATATATACAAAGCAATGGATCACATAAAATATTGCAGAAATATAAACACAGAAAACACATAAAAAAAAAGAGACACAGATATACGTGGTTCATCCAATTTAGGCTATGTCAATGGAGAAACATCCAGTCCTTCCTTTTATATTATCTAGCAAACTGAAGAGATACAACCTACAACAGATCCGTTGTAATTCCCTCTTTGCTCTCAATCTCCTCTCTCGTCCTCACTTAGAATACAAATCTACGCAGACGTAATACAATTGCCTCATATATATCAGGGGGTTACCTTCTAGGGCAAAAAACCTGAAATTAAACATAATTTCTACCATCAGATCTCCACCTAATGAACGGCCGATATTGAATACGAAATTACAACATTTTACAAGGAAATTTTACATCTATTTTTAGCTTCAGGGGCATTGCCCCCAATCCCCCCGTAGCCGCCCCCCCTTGGACCCCACCTGTAGCGAATATTTTACGGAGGGCATTGCTTCCCCATTACAAACTAGGGTCCAATGCGGCGATACATTTGAATATAGAAGATAATCAAGCTCCGCACCCAACAATCTCCCACTTGGAGACTAATTATAGAAACTCCACCACTACTTGATTTGTTGGATAACTACTCCACTTTGGACCTGGTTGTTTCTCATCTTCTTCATCATACTTGAAGACCAATTGAAACTAAGAATATTCTCAGTTTCTCCCTCGTTACAACTTTTGTTAACATATCTACAAGATTATGGCTAGTGTGTATCTTTTCCAGCTTTAGCTGTCCATCTTCCAATGCTGACCATATGAAATGGTACTTAAGCTATATATGTTTAGTCTTGGAATGAAATGCAGAGTTCTTTGCAAGATGTATGGTACTCTAGCTATCACTGTATAACCTACCCAACTCATGCTTCTTACCCAATTTATCTAGAAACCTTTGTAACCAAATCATTTCTTTACTAGCCTCTGTAAGAGCAACGTACTCTGCTTCTGTTGTTGAGAGTGCAACAACACTTTGCAGTCTTGACACCCAAATGACAGTTGTTCCACCTACAGTAAACAGTTACCCTATTGTGCTCCTCCTATTATCTTTATCACCTACCATATCTGCATCAACATATCCCTGTAGAGCAATGTTTAAACCACCAAAGCATAATGTTTGATTTGTGGTACCTCTCAAATACATGAGAATCCACTTCACCACCATCCAACGTTCTTTTCCTGGATTGTTCGTGTAACTACTTACAACTCCCACTGCATGTGCAATATCAGGCCTTGTGTAGACCATTGCATACATTAAGCTTCCAACTGCTAATGCATATGGAACTTTAGACATATGAGCCATTTCTTCTTAACTCTTGGGACACTCCTCCTTACTTAATTTGAAATGGCCAGCCAAAGGTATACTAATTGGTTTTGCATTCTGCATCTTAAACCTTTTCAACACCTTTTCTATGTACTCAATTTGAGACAATCTTAATTTGTGATTCTTCCTATCTCTAGTTATTCTCATATAAAGGATTTTTTTTGTAGCACCTAAATCCTTCATTGCAAATGAGTTCACCAATTTTCTTTTGAGCAAATTTATTTCCTACATGTTAGAACCTGCAACAAGCATGTCATCTACATAGAATAACAATATAATATAGCTGCCATCATTTTTCCTTTTGAGATAAACACAATTATCAGTGCGACATCTAGTATAACCTTGTTCAGACATAAACCTATCAAATTTTAGATACCATTGCCTTGGAGCCTATTTTAAGCCATACAAGCTCTTCTTGAACTTGCACACTAGTTTCTTCTTCCCTTTACCTCATATCATTGTGGTTGTTGCATATATATCTCTTCCTCCAAATCCCCATGGAGAAAGGTTGTCTTTACATCTAACTGCTCAAGATTCAAATCTTTAGCTACTATTAAACTTAAAATAGTTCTGATTGAAGTCATTTTAACAACAAGAAAAAATATCTCATCAAAGTCTATACCACTTTTCTATGCAAACCCTTTCACCACAAGTCTAGCTTTATACCTTTCTCTACCTCCATCTTCTTCCTTGAACTTGTAAACCCATTTATTCTGCAATGTTGTTTTACCTTCAGGCAACCTAACTTAGTCCCAAGTCTATTTATGTGCTAAAGGGTCCATCTCTTCTTTCATGGCTTGCTCCCACTTCTTCTTGGTTTCTACCTGTACTGCTTCTTCATAACACTCTGTTTCCCCATAATCAGTCAACAATGCATAATATAATGAAGGAGAGTATCGTTAAGGGGGTTAACTTATCTTGGTAGATCTTCTTAGACCACTTTCAGGTGTTTGAGGTGCTTGTTGTTGTTGTGGATGTTGATCATTATGATTTTCAGGCACCATCACTTTTTTTGTGATCTCATCAGGCACTATGTATTCTCTGTTTTCTTTTTCCTATTTCTTTTCCTATAGCTGATCCTTATAAAAAACCCTTTCATTGAATTTGACATCTCTGCTCCTAATGATTTTGTTTTTTTCATAACCATAAAAGCGATAACCAAAATCATTAACACCATATCCAATAAAGGTACATTTCTTTGATTTTACCTCAAGCTTTGTTC
>APFE031285088.1:10827-26834 GCA_000404065.3 Pinus taeda
ATCTCTCCTCTTAAGCTCAAATAGGAAGTCTTGATTTCACTAGCATTTACCCTCAAAAGTTCAACTTCTACCCTCCCAAGCCACTGACCCAATGCCTCAATTTATAGTGCAATGGAGATCAGTTACCAGGTCCTCCTTCAAAGTGATAGCTCCTCTTAACAAGGGATTAGTTCCTCCTCTTATGGGATGCATGAACCACTTGGAGCAAACAATCCACGTAACAAATCCTTCTAGAAAACTCTAGAATTAACCCAAAGTGAGTTTTTTAAGATAAAAAGTGTGCCTTTTGACTTTCACAGGGGTACGCACCCTCCCCTTTACATACAGAGCATATAAGTATGTAGATATCCTGAAAAAAAGGTGTAGGCCCGCAGGCAAAAGTGAGAGAAAGTGTGGAACCAGAGTTACATTGCTTTTTTGATGTCTCTCTCTCATTTCTAAAGCTTGTTTTGAAGAGCTGAGGTTTGAGACTTGCTTAGGAAGCTGGCATAGGTGGTGATAGACCCATACCGACTGCAAATAATCAAGGTGATGATATTTTTGTGTAACAATCTCAATCAATATAACATACAAATAGTTTGGGGTTTTTAGCGAGATGCTTTCCCCATTGAAATACTATGTTGATATGTGTGATTGATGCTTCTATATTCGCATGCAATTGTTTCTGCTTTCGCAAATTGATGATCAATGGTAGATGAGATTATGTATTATGCATATATTCCGCAATAGTGTGTAATCAGGGTAATCTTGGTTGAATAAGTGTCATATTATTCATAAAATTTCTACAGAGCTTTTCCTTTATCTTGGCAGCCTTGTGTTCCTCCTCTTTCTGCATAATCTTGGCAAGCTTATAGTCTATTTCTAAGCTTGCCACTTATTCCTTTAGCTTTTTTATCTCATTTGTTTGAATAGACATTTCTTCCACGGCATGAATAAGCTTTCCTACTTCATCTGTTGCTGTCGTAGAAGCTGTTGATGTAGATGCTACAGTGGTGATGGGCGAGGCAATGACTATATGAGTTTTTGGAGCCAATGTGGTTGCCAATGTAGATGGTACTACAGTAGTCACTATAGGGAATACAATTTTCGGTGTGGTCCCTACTTCACCTTGCTTCAATTGGATTAAGGCATCCAATTCCTTCTCCGTGCTCCTCAACCGTCATTCAGCTTGAGGACTAAATCCATTAAGTCCTCATGCTGAGTTTGAGACTGTAACACCTCCTGTGTTTGTGGATGATGCAAGGAGGGTATCTTTAGTTGCTTCTTCAATGAATAAATGTCCTTGTTCTTCTGTTTTATTAACTCCTCAGTGCTTTGATATCCTTGGGATCATGTCCCATCTCTATGATCAAGTCTTCCAAAGACTTGATTCTATTATCCTTGGCTTGTGATGAAGCCTGTTCAAGCTGATACTGAGTTGAGATGTTGTTCATGGAACTTTGTAGTTGATGAACAACTATGGACTTCCCTATCAGGGTGGAGTAGATCATTTCTCCAACCTGCATGTGAAACTCAATTTGGTCCACAAGGTGAATATCCCTAGCCAACACCTCAAAATCAACTTTGTTATAGTCAGTGGGTGCCTTTGGTTGCTGCAAAGTTGGTTGAATGAAGGACACCTGCATCTTCACCTCTTTGATGTCAAAGGCTAACATCAATATAATCCGACCTAGAGTAGAAAGTTTGAAAAGCTAAGCATATGTCTCAGTTTTCAACCTTTCATTCCTCATTTTTATTTCTTTGAATCTGTGTTTGATACTTTTATCCTGGTCTCCTAGCCTACTGAAAGATGAGGCCTTTGCACTCATCTGTCTCTGTATCATCTGGGTTCTTGAGGATGATGGGGGTTGTGTTTCCTCTGAAGGAGCAGTACCTTTACTCATTTCTGGCTCATAATCAGTTATTTCAACTGAGCCCTCGGTGTCTTCCTGTTCTGATATAGGATTGAGTCTAGGCCTTCTTCTTTGGCCTCTTTCATTTTTAACATTGAAGGCTTGTGTCCCTAACCTTTATCCTTCCTCCCTACCCCTTTTGGGATTTTTCTCCTCATTTAGAGGAGTCTGCATGATAGGGGGGGTTCTCATTGTCCCTTCCTAAGGTGGTACCTGCAGAAATGAATTGTCATCAAGTTTATTTTCTAGATCTAATAATGTGTTTTCCATAGCATCTTCATTATTGTCCATGTCCTCTAAAGTGTTTTCCACCCATTGCAATTGGTTGGCATACTTTTCTATCTTAGGGATACGGTGATGGATATAGGGAGATATCTTGTTTTTTTGCCTTCTTTTGCAGATAAAATCCAAGGGATCATATCTCCATATGAAGCTTTGTTTAATTTTAGACTCTAAAGGATTAGGTCGGCCTCCTTTCCACCCTCTCTACTATTTCAAATAAAATGAACCAATTGGTCTTTCATCTTGAGTTGGGCTTTCTTTTTTCCTTTGACAAATTTTACCTCATCTGAATTGATTATCTGCCTGTAGTACTCTAGGGAAAACAACCTCATTGGGAGATATTTGGGTAGTTTGTATGGGGCAAGCTAGCACCCATAAATCCTTATTTCAATGTGGTTTTTGTATAAGTACCAATCTCCCACCTGATGATTGATGTTTAGATGAAGGACTCTCCTGATCTCAGGACTCATTCTTGGTGGAGGGGTTCTAGTGAGCATGGTCATCACAAGATGGACAAATGAATCTATGAATTCATTGTATCAATAGGGGGAGGAATATTGATGAATCAATGGGATACAGAAGATGACTGATCTTGGTTGGCCCTTGGTGTCCAACTTTTGCAAGGTAAGTGGGAATTTATCTGCTTGGAAGTAAAGGAACATTTGGTATAGTACTGAGGAGTACTTAAAAACCCTTTCATTTCCCATTCTTGTAAATTGCTCATGCATTCTATCAGCTATGAATGTGGCAAAGTCATAAATGGTTGCAAGAGGTTGTCCTGGGGTATAGATGACATGAAAGCCATGATGATTTCATCAATGTACTCAATAGTGGAGTAACCTAAAACACAAGATATTATGGATATAATATTTCTGCCCCAAGGAGAAAATATAACTACTACATATGGAGGGGGGTCTTTGGGGGTATACTTCTTTTCTATGATGAAGGCTTGATCAATTAAGCCAATATTTCATAAATAAGTTTGGGATATAAGTCCAACAGGTCTCCAATTGAGAGGGGAGTCAAGTTTTGGCTAGGTTGGAGCTATAGCATCTCATTGATGGACTCAGTAGTGATGGTGAAAAGGACTTTCTGGTCATGAGCCATGATGGTTCTACGATTAGGGACATAGAAAGCATAACACAAATGTACAATCTCAGGAAAAATGTGGACTTGGGGGAATTGGTATTTGCGCAAATTTGACTCCCAAAGGCCAATCTCATCAGCATGGTTTAAGAACATGTCTCTACTTTGGCAATGTACCTTGAGCAAGAGCTCTATGACAGAGGTATATTTTATTTAGAAATCTCTACCAACTAAGGGAAGGTGGTCCAGGTCCAAATGGGGCATGGTGATGGGTCTCACATTCAATGTAGTAGGGGCAACCATAATTCGGTTCTTGTGGATTCCAATTAGGCCTGCTCAAGGTCGAACTGGGGTTTTTAGAGGTAGTTTGGCAGTTTCAGGGTTTGAGTATCCAGCAAGGTGCAGTATGGGAGTAGTTTTAATTAAGTTTCAAGTTTAACAAAATACTCAACGAATGGTCTAACTTGAAATTGACAGGACACTTGGTGAATTCGAGTTTAATTACCTGAAACTGGGGCAAATGGACTCTGAGCAGGATAAGTGGTAGCTGCAATTGGTCGAAGGGTGCTTGTGGAAGCTGCACGGTTGACTGGGTGATCTGTGGAATTCTCTAGAGCGAAATTTGCATGTGGGTTGACAGCTTCGATGTTTTGCAGGTTTCGTGCATGCGTACAGAAGCTTGCAAGCAGAAATTCAACGAAAAAGACATTTTTGGGGTTTTTGGCTTTATGCGCAGAAAGTCAAATTTGTCGAGTATGTGGTGAACAATGGTCATTTTGTCATGTAGCGGGGAGGCATTAAGCAGTTAATTTCGCACCACTTATGGGCGTCGAGTGGTTTTTGGGAGGGGTCGTCTGATTCCACTCAGTGACTGACATGTCAGTGGGGAGGTCTCATGGAAAACTTCTTTTTTCATGCTTGTATCCTCCAACGAATGATCCCACCTGAAATGGTTTCTGGGGCATTGGATCTGGACCTTCAGATCGAAAGTGGTCACGGTGCAATTCCGTGCGGATGGTTAATGAGGGGCCCGGTGGGCGCTTAAGTGGGGTGGTATCGGGGTTAATGATCGGTTTAAGGTGGGATTAATGACTGAGGGTAGGATTTTAATATTTTTTAGGGATAAGGAGTGGTAATATAGTTTATAATTAAACTAATGGGTGGGTTTATTTTATATAGAGGAGTTAAATATATATGGAATAGTGGGTTTTCGGGAATTAATATATAAAAGTTGGAAGTCAATATGAAATGGGCGGAAAAGGGAGACAACACACTAAGCAAATGATTTTTCGTGATTTAAATGTTTTTCACATATTAACATTAATACTTAGGGTAATGTGTTTTAGTAGGTTTTTTGGGAAAAAAAGGGGTTTTATATGGGGGTAATTACTTTCACCAGGCAAATAGTGTTTTAACCTTAGGAAAAGGGGTTTTATTAGGGTAATGAATGAAATGAAGGGGGGATGAAGTTTTATGAGGGGAATTTGGTACTTGGTATCCATAAGTCATTGAGATGAGGGTTTGATCCCTCCAGAAGTCAGAGAAATGCTCTGAGCCTCTTTGACTTAAAGGTTTTTTTAGCACTTTGAACTTTATTATGGGAAATTAGTTAAGTAAAAGGTGATATGAATGAAGGAAGTTAACTAATTGAATTTTAAATCCACTTGCATGCTTAGTTTCCCATTCACATTTGAAATACATGTTGAAAGATGATAAATGTGCTTTTGTCTAATCAATCATTATACTTCTGCGACTTTTCTTCTACTTACCCATCTACTCATCCTACCATTTTTTCTTCACTTTATTAGGGTGTGTAGACTTTTGTAGAATTTTTCCTACAAATCAGCTAGCTTTGATACCATGTAGAACTTTTTCTACAAATCAACTAGCTCTGATACCATGTAGAAATTTCCCACCTGTAGATCAACCTGGTAATGCAATGTACTAAAGCAAAACACTTGATCTACTTCTACAAACAATTTAGCAGAATCTTAATCAACCATGAAAAACATCAATAAGAACACATATAACTGATAAGAATGAATCAATCACACATAAAACAAAAGAATTTACTGGGGGAAAGCACCTGCCTAAAACCCCATCTCTGTATTATCATACAAGTGGAAATATAGTCCAGATTACACAAAGCATTAACTCAGAAGCTATCCCGCTCTCAGTACAATCCCTCTGCTACTCATAGACAGTCAAAGGCTTCTCACAAACCTTCTCCTCTTCCCTCCAAGCCTCCTATTTTCTTGTGCAGTTTCCTTGGGGTCCAATGCTGCCACCTATGTGAATTGGCCTCTTCACACACTCACTAACCTCTGATCTAACTGCACAAACTTGAAGGAGATAAATCCTCATCACGAATGAGCTTCCTTTATATGAAAAATATTCGTCCAACTGATAGTACACTGTCCCTTCTCTAATCTCAACTGGGTCTCTGTCTAAACTAACATGCATCAGTTATCCATGAGAGAATACTCAGTTATTTGAAAATAACAGTGGTCATTTGCATGCAAGCATCAACAAACTGTATCTCATTAATTTAACAACTTGTTAAATTAATCTAACTGAACTTGACTAAGTTCAACTAAGTCAACTGATCCTCTCAATATAGAACTCATCCTTAATTCCTCAACCAATGGAGCAAATCAAGGACACATTCCCCAATCAGTGGGGAAATTATTGCATGTTCTCACAAAGACTTCAAGTTTGATTTTCCTTAACTAATTAACTCATGGAGAATTAATTAATTAATTAATATTCAAACTGCTGGTAAGACGAAATTCAAATTTTACTTCTTATTTTAGACCAAGGACTGTCTAAAAATAGGAATCCAACTTGAACTGCTAAAAATAGAACTTCTATTTTTAGCACTTCCATTTTTCATTCCCTGTTGCACAATCCAGCACTGATGCCCAAACTGTTATTTTTAGCAATTTCTTGTTGCCATTTTTCAACACTCCCTCTCAACAAGAAAGGCTTCCTCTCGAACCTAATCCTATACCTCTAGAATGTTTTGCATGCAACACATCTACCAAGTGTGGTTGCTCCAGCAACTCTCGGAACAAAAAAAACTCCCAACTGACCTCTCTGTTGGGCTAGAAACATACTCTGATGCTGAAGCTCTACTTGATGCTAACAAGTTCTCCCTCTTTGACCTCTATGCTATTGCAACATCTCCATGCATCTCACACCATTGCACCCTTCTCTGTGCTACCCTGCACTGTGCAACACACTTGTGCCTCTCACATTGATGCAGCCTGCATGCTCTGCGCTGTCCTAAGATTCCCTGCATTGTAACTCTCTCTTTCCCTCCATCCACATCTGTCTCTACCAAATCAATTAGTTCCCGCTATTCCACATCGAGGCTCCCTTAGCAAGGTCTCATCCAAGAGGTTGGGTACCTCAAGGATACTGCCCCTCCTCCTTGGGAAGATCACTCCACATCGCCCCACCTCCTACCTGGAGGTATGGCTGCATGTGATCCCTCTGCCCACCTGGCTCGAAGTTTCCCCCTACTGGAGGTCTCTACATGAGTAGATGTCTCTACTCGATCTCCTCTCAACTTCTCTAGTTTTGGTTGCACCACAACCTCCTGAAGCTGCTGCACCAATCGTGGCTCCTCCACAATTGTCTGAGACTTCTTCTAGTGCTACATGTTGAGAGGTAATTGACTCTCCCTCTCAACCACCAAATATCTAACCTTTGCCTTGCTCCTCAAGCCTTTGCATACATCTTGTACCTCAAGTTCATACAGGCTCTTGGCTAGCACACCAATCTATTTCCACTTTCCCGTCATCACGAAATTTTCTAGAAAAAGAGCTGATTTTAAATCAACGATATCTCCCTCATCCGAACTCCGATTTAGCCAATTTGTTTTTTGATTTTGGGTAATTTTCCATAAGGAATCCAAATCTGCTATTTATTTCTGAAACTTTTGTGCAAAAATTTTCAGGTCTGCTCTGCAAACTATCAGCCCAAAACTCAAAACTTTGAAATCTCCTCTCAGTATATTGTTCTGTCCTTAATCACCTGTGCTCCGATACCATGTAGAATTTTTCCTACAAATCAGCTAGCTTTAATATCATGTAGAACTTTTTCTACAAATCAACTAGCTCTGATACCATGTAGAAATTTCCCACCTGTAGATCAACCTGGTAATGCAATGTACTAAAGCAAAACACTTGATCTACTTCTACAAAGAATTTAGCGGAAGCTTAATCAACCATGAGAAACATCAATAAGAACACATATAATTGATAAGAAGGAATCAATCACACATAACACAAAAGAATTTTACTTGAGGAAAGCACCTGCCTAAAACCCCATCTCTGTATTATCATACAAGTGGAAATATAGTCCGGATTACACAAAGCCTTAGCTCAGAAGCTATCCAGCTCTCAGTACAATCCCTTTGATGCTTATAGACAGTCAAAGGCTTCTACAAACCTTCTCCTCTACCCTCCAAGCCTCCTATTTCCTTGTGCAGTTTCCTTGGGGTCCAGTGCTACCACCTATGTGAATTGGCCACTTCACACACTCACTAACCTCTGATCTAACTGCACAAACTTGAAGGAGATAAATCCTCATCATGGATGAACTTCCTTTATAGAAAAAATATTCATCCAACTGATAATACACTGTCCCTTCTCTGATCTCAACTAGGTCTCTGTCTGAACTGACATGCATCAGTTATCGATGAGAGAATACTCAATTATTTGAAAATAACAGCTGTCACATGCATGCAAGCATCAACAAACTGTATCTCATTAATTTAACAACTTGTTAAATTAATCTAACTGAACTTGACTAAGTTAAACTAAGTCAACTGATCCTCTCAATATAGAACTCATCCTTAATTCCTCAATCAGTGGAGCAAATTAAGGACACATTCCCCAATTAGTGGAGAAATTATTGCATGTTCTCACAAAGACTTCAAGTTTGATTTTCGTTATCTAATTAACTCATGGAGAATTAATTAATTAATATTCAAACTACTGGTAAGACCAAATTCGAATTTTACTTCCTATTTTAGACCAGGGACTGTCTAAAAATAGGAATCCAACTTGAACTTCTAAAAATATAACTTCTATTTTTAGCACTTCCATTTTTCATTCCCTGTTTCCCAATCCAGCACTGATGCCCAAACTGCTATTTTTAGCACTACTATTTTTAGCAATTTCTTGTTGCCGTTTTTCAAGAGGGTGCATTTGAGCTAGCAAACCCTTATCAAATATTTTTCTTTTTATTTACAATAGTAAACCAACTAAATCTAAGCTTATTACATCCAAGGGCTCAAATTAAACTGATGAGCTCCTTTTATTTTACTCTACCTAATCTAATGATTTGCCAAGATTAAACAGTTTGGTCAAATTTTATTCTCTAACTATCAACATGAAATTTAAAGCATGGCATAATCAAGATTAAATAGCTTGATTACCATGGATTGTGACATGAATAACAAGCTGTACACCATCATTATTGTGCATCAAAGTAAATAGTAGTGGCATTTTTGCACACTTTCATGGTCTTTTGTTTTTGGGGTTCATATTTTTCACTTTTTTGGACCTTTTCTTATTCCTTTTGTCCTTTGATTTTTCTTTTAGGACATGCCCTCTTTTCATTTCTTAATTTTTCAATATGGAAAACATTTGCAGAAAGCAAAGGTATGTACATATTACAAGGCTTAACCTTAGCCATTCAAAATTATTACTCCTATTGGTATAGGAACCTAACAGTGGCTCCACTTGGGGATGGCATTTCCTTGTGAAATGTCAAGAAATTTGAGATCAGTAGCCTTGGAATTTTGACTTCATTTACCTTGTGATTTGTCACCTTTCAACCTGCTTTATTCATATTTATGATAATAAATCCTTAAAAGCTTAGGGCCTTCTCTCTGGGCTTCAATTCTAAAGGTTTACTATACAATCCAAAATAGACTGTTTCAAAATAAAATATACACACCTGGGAAATAACAATTAGTACCTAGGTTCTATGTAATGTTTGAGCATTTGCCCCTTCACTGGTCCTCCTCCTTCTTCAGTACCATCTAGTCCTTTAAGGAAGAAAGCATTGTTCCCTCTGTAAGCATAAATGATATAGGGGCCATTCCATAGGAAATCAAATTTTCCATGCTTACCCTTATCTTCCCTCCTCGAGTCCCACTTGAGTACTTTATCACCTAAGTAGAAATCATCTGCCTTGGTCCTTCTATCAAAAACCTTTTTGATATTTTCCTGCACAACTTGAGATTTGATATAGACTCTTCTCTGGTTTGCTGGAGATGAATAGTCTAGTTATTTTTCCTCTGAATATCATTTGGTTTAGATTGCATTTCTTTGAGCATCTTCATCACTGGTACTCCCAAAGAGGATGGAAAATAGCTTCCATGCCATAAACTCGTTGATAGGGAGATGTACCAATTGACTTTTTGGTAGTCAATCTATCAGCCCATAAGGCTTTGACTAACTTCTTGTTCCAAGTTTTCTTGTTATCTTCCAGTAACTTCTTCATAATGTTCACCAGGCTTTTGTTTGAAGATTATGCCAACCCATTTCCTTGAGCATAGTAGGTTGTAGAATGACCTAGGGTGATGTGATACTTATTGCAAAATTATATCATTCGTTTGGATTTAAAAGCTGCTACATTATCAGTAATGAGTTTGGTTGGGCATCCAAATCTAGACAGAATGTTGGCTTCAAGCAAGTTAATGATAATAGTGTCTGTGGCTTGCCTTGAAGGTATGGCCTCTATCCATTTTGTGAAATAATCTGTGGTTGTGAGGATCCACTTATGTTGGGTAAAGGAGGGCAGGTGAATTTCACCAATGAAGTCTAAACCCCATTGTTGAAAAGGTACTTTAGCAGTGATTGGTTTAAGGGGTAATGGTATAAGTTTTCTTTTCCCTTCAAAAATTTGACACTTGTGACAAGAGGTCAGAAATCTCTCGACATCAAAGAATAAAGTTGGCCAATAGAAACCTGCAGTGGTTCTCCAATAGAGGTGTCCACCACAGTCACCTACATGAAAGTCTTGTAGAAATTTCTCAGCCCCATATTTTATCAAACAATTAAGGAGAATTCATTCATGATCTTTCTAAAACAAAGCATTATCAAGTATACAAAATTTCAAGGATTTCATTGGTAAAAACCTACCTTTTTTGTATATATAATCCAGGAGGAGACTGTAAATTTAGTAAAATGCAAATGATATCAGCATACCATGGTGATTCCTCAAAGGCTTGACTGATCCATGGAGTCGCCATCTCCTCTCCTTCATCTAGTGTAGCAATAAAGTTTATGTCTAAGGCCTGATAGTTCGACTCAGCCATAAGTTTGGCTAAGCCTTGGCCCTTGATTAACTTTGTGGGTTTGATCTCTATATCATACTCTAATATAGTAGAAATCCATTTTCCCCTTTTCCCATAAGGACCTTCCTGAGTCAGGATGTCTTTGACTACAAAATTGGGAACATAGGCTACTATATGAGAATACAAAATATATACCCTAAAATATTTGATAGCTTTGACTAAAGCCAATGCTTGTTTTATCATTATGTTGTATTTTAAGGGAGCGTCTCTCAAGGCTTTGCTAAAGAAAGCAATGGGCTGTTCATATCCTTGGTCATTTTTCTACAGTAAAACTGCAGCTATTGTATGCTCAGAAGCAAAGGAAAACAAAATGAAATCCCTATCAAATTTGCAACTGACTAATACCAGGGTTTTTGTCAAGGCTAGCTTGATGTCTTCAAATGATCTCTTAGCTTCAACAATCCAACTTAGGGTCAAATATTTTTTCAACATGTTATTTAGTGCCCTAATTAACTCTTCTATGTTAGAAATAAATCTTCTAAGGAAGTTAATCTTTCCTAAAAAAACTTGTAGTTCTCTGATATTCCTATAGTGTTGTATCAGCAAGATGGCTTCAATTCTTGCGGGATCTATTCTTATGCCATTTTTGGAAATGATATGCCCTAAAAATTTCCCTTCTTCTAATCCAAATAAATATTTCTTGGGGTTCAAGGAGATGCCATACTTTCTGCATTTTTTTAAGACCTGCCTTAGATGATCTAGATATTGATTATCTGATTTTGAGAAAACAGTAATATCATCAATGTTGGAAATCATACTCGGGGGGGGGGGGTTTGAATCAGTATTAGCAAATCAATAAATTTTCATTTCCATAATCAAATTCATAAATGCTACTTCAGTTAAAGAAACTCATGTGTACACACAACTGTGTTTAATGCAACTAGCGTACATCCAGCAAACTTATGATTCAGTTAATTCATCATATGTTAATCCTTAATCAGTGCATTAGAACATCATTAACCATATAAATAGTAACCAAGTGTAGTAAGAACATAATAGATCATCACACATAAGAGACACACACGAACACCATGATATAAGTTGGAAACCCAACGTGGGAAAAAAACCACCTGTTGTTGTTTTCTTTAAGATATGAAAAACATGTTTTCAATCTTGTACTAGCGCGGACACATACCAGTATGTAGGCACCCACCTGCAGAAGGCTACAACCTTCTCTCATTCTCTAGCTTCTACTGGAAGGGAGCTACAACCCCCTAGCTCTTGTACTAGCCAATATATTTACTAGTACATAGGCGCCGACCTACAGAAGGCTACGACCTTCTATTTTCTTGGTTGTTTTGCCAAGTGACAATTGGCACATACAATATGTCAAGTGGCTTCCTGGGGATTTTCATAACTAGGGACCACGTTTCATAAATTTTCAGACTGGATCCATCAATACAAAATCAATCACCACTACAATATGACCATCAACTCTATCTGCATCATCAATCTCTGAATCGCCCAACAACTGAATCACTGAAACCTTGTCGCCAAAACAGTCACCAGAACATAAAGCAGAACTCAAAACTCTGCAACAACCACTAGAACCAATAGCAACCTAAAATATCAAATATCATAATGTATACACTACTTCGTTGTGTCGAACCAGCGTGTATACGCCCTTTCACCAAAGGGAACCAGCATACATATCTAAAAATAATTACTTACACTTTCGCTGCAATTTTCTACTTTAGATATACCCAGATCATCAGATATAAAGGATAAGACATGCTTCATTATTTAGATCTGAACTATTCATGATCCCAGTCCATCAACCTTCATTCGCCACATAGGTGCATCCTTAGCAAAGCATCACATACCCATAACCTGCATACTAGATCTCACACTTCATTAGATATTCATCACTTGCACACTTCCCCTTTGGCTTAATGATCTTCTTCTTCTTATATAGGTTTAGACCTCTCTCAATACGATGGTCCAAAACCATGTAGGACCGATACCTTGGAATCAATACCTGGGGTCAATACCTCGGACCAAATACCATGGACCAATACCAAAATACCATGGTCCAAATACCACAGACCAAAACTTAGTTTTCCGACATGTATGCATCTTTCCTTCTGTGAAAGTGCATGTGTATGATATATGTGCCTTTGTATATAGTGAACCTACGTGTATACGCAACTTGGTATGTAATGAACCTACGTATACATTTTCGTATACGTTACTTTGTATATAGTGAACCTGCGTGTATATGCGACTTGGTATATAGTGAACCTGCGTATACCTTTCTTTCTTCATTCATGTTGTTTACCTGCTATACTGTGATCTTTCATCTTAGAGAGTTGCCATCAAGGACAACACTTGTGTCATACCTGTATCATAATGCCAACAATCTCCCCCTTTGGACTTAATGGCAACAACCACACCAAGTCACTCCCCTCCTTTGACATCAAGGGTAAAGGCCAGACCAAGATATTCTCTCCCTTGATATACATTCTACTGTCCATACTCCCCCTGAGTACATGCTGAAATCTCTGATTGAGCTCCCCCTTTGTACATGCTAAGATGTATCAATCCATTCATGCTTCCCCTGAGCACATGCTGAGTATGCAAAAATATTTTTCAAAAGAATAACATGACTCTACAACTCAACTAAGTGAGTATGACCTTCCTATCACCAATGACTCATACATACATCAGTCTCCCAACCAAGTGGGGATACACCATTTTGACTCATCCACCCAACCAAGTGGGGATATACCAAATGTTTATACATGACTGAAATAGACATTATTACATCATCCTTCCCATGCAAAGTGGGGTTACAAATTAGGTATTTTCATGACCCTTAAATCAAATGATATACATGACTTTTATAACAATGACCAACAATCTAAACAAGACCATGATAGTCATCAACAACTATTGTACACCATATATGATTTGCACCATAAGCATCTGTCACCAGCATCCAGACCTGTAACTTGCAATACCATTCTCTTGGCCAACTAACAATAAGTAGCAAGATGTATCATTTAGCCACATAAGCATCATCACCAAAGACTTATAACCATAATGCCAACAATGCATTATTCGAACCATATGCTCCCCTTGAACTTATGCCAACCAACACATACCATGACCGAACCATATCAGACTTCTTTTCATGTGTCTGTCCTGTTGCTTTTTCTTCAGAGCACCATATACACAACTGTGCAGCCTCTAACTCACGTATATATGAGACTTCCCTTCATAATAGATGCGTACACAAATTGGAATACTGAAGGTTTACACTTTCAGCTTCCCTTGGGTCTGTTATGTCTGCTAACTGAGTTATGCCACATCTTTCTGACAATAATTTTGTCTTCTTTAATACCTAGGATTGAGATGATGTATGCTCCTTTTTCTTTGGTGTCCGAATTTTGTTCCTGCATTCCTTTACTTTATTTCCAAACTTGTTACATGCATAACATCTTACATGTTTCATATTCCTTTTATTGCAACCAATAGCTTCATGACCAAACATATTGCAAGCAAAACAATATCCCTTAAAGTACCTGGAACGTGATAATCTTTCTGTGCGATAGTCTTGAATCATTCTACTTCTGCATCTGGCTGCAACATGTCCAAGATTATGACATTCATAACTGTCATGCGGAAAGAGTTAATCTTGCGGACAAAACCAACTTCCCTAGAAGCCTAAGACTTTCTAGTGACAAACAAGACAATTAAGAGCAATCCTTCTCTAAACATGCATTTATCACACGAGAAATCAAGTGTTTTAGATCCTACCTGTAGTCCAACGCTGTTGTAGTAGTCCAGCCTCGTCGATCCAGATGAGCTCCTCCTTCACTTCGAAACCTGCATTCACTAACAATAAAACGATTACATAGCACCTGAATATCCCATAAAATAAAACATATTCAACATATAGACCAAGGAGTATATGAAACAACTCATTAATAACAAATTGTTGAGAAGAATGGACTTATTTGTATTAATAGGAAACAAAAGAAACCATTACAACCTGAGCCTTGGTGTTGTGCAAGTTCCTCCCAGGGTCTAGCAAGAGTTTTCCTTTACTTTGATAAGCTTACCCACTTCCAAATGAAACAAGAAAGGATGGGAATCTCTCCTCACAAGCTTCTACAAGGAAGTCCTAATTCCAGCAGCATCTACCCTTTGGAATGTTCAGCTTTCAACCTCCCCTCCTCTGGCCCAATGCCTCTATTTATAATGCTCTAGAGGAAGTTATTCAGGTCCAACATCAATGGGATACTCCCCTCTTTTGGATGGGGTAGTTCCTCTCTTGATGGGATAAGTTCCTCTTTCATAGGGATGCATGAACCATCTGGAGGTGCTCAATACACGTCCAACAATCTTCTAGAATGCTCTAGAAATGACCACAATTAACTTTTTTAAGATGAAACTTGCACCTTTTGACCTTTACAGGAGTACGCACCCATCCCTTGACTTACAGAGCGTACAAGTACGCAGGTACAATGAGCTTGGGATGCGTACACGCAGGCAAGGTAGAGAGAACCTGTGTACCCAGAGATAAACATGTTTTAAAGTGACTTTCTCTCTTTTTGAAGTTTGACATGAAGAGCAAAGGTTTGAGGCTTGACAAGGAGGAAAAAATGGCTATTTAACTGCAGATAGCCATGGTGACAAATTTCAGTGTAACAGATTGCCCCCTAAAGTGCGAAGCCTGTAATAGATAAGGGTTTATATCATCTAGGAAGGGTGAAGTACTTTATCATTTCAAGGATTATCTCGTGGAGAGCCTAGTCAGAACCTGCAATTTTCAAACAAAATACATGTATAATATCATATCATACTGAGGTAGGCATTCCCATACTCAGATCAAAAACTTTAACTATTGGACTAACTACTCTGGTACAAGAAAGATTTCATAATACATCATAATCATAGACTCGTGTAGACACAGTATGGACGCAGCCATCTGTTTATGATTGGTCTACAACATAATGAATACAAAACTCCTCGCAGCCTGGATGGTGGAAACTAGATCCAGGGTCTTCATCTCTACTCCCCGAATTGGTACGATTCTAGCCATGCGAATAAATGAGTCGATGTCGAACATGGTAGAAACCACTTGATTACCAGTCAATGATGTAAACTGTTAACAAGCGTGAGAGAGACCACCAGTAATGTCAGTGGTTCTCAAAGTACCCAGCACAATCCATGAGATGTGAATGAATGAGTCGGTGTCGAACATTTCATGGAATCCTTCGATCGCAAGTCAATGAGAAAACTGACGTCGAAGGCGAGAAACCTGCCATTGATGCATGCAGACTCCAAGGTACTGACGATTCCTAAGTCAACTTTCTAGATAATGTGCTGATGTCGATAGAAAGCGACTCGTCACAGGCAAGCCCACA
>APFE031285088.1:51313-71702 GCA_000404065.3 Pinus taeda
GAAATAGATGATTTCAATGTGGAAACATCTAGTGAACATAATTGTGCAATTACACCTCTTTGTTCCTTTTTTAGAAGCTTTGTCATATCGTTAGATATAATTATCTTTCCTGTTTTCCCTGTAATACCCCTTAATTCAACTTCCTTTCCTTCTGCAGAAAAATTCAAAAAAAAATTCTTGAAAATTAAAAGCTATTATACCTAAGGGTTCTAGCCATTGGACTCCTAGTACAACATCAGCACCTCCCATTAGAATGGAAACCATTGGGCTAGTCAGTACATATTATCCCATGGATATCTTGATATTATGGCACTTTCCAGAGCAATTTATTGTTCCTCCATTTGCAACCATCACTTGACACTCTGGTGTTGGATATAGGAAGCAATTCAATTCTTTTCCTACCTTAAAATGAATAAAATTGTGGGTACTTTTCCTGGGAAGTGGATATGGGATTGATTTTCAAGGTTCTTTCTGGGTCAAACTCTATATTCTTAACATGGAGAGAAGTGGAATCAGCCGCACAGAGATCAGTTGAGGGGTTGTTTCAGGCTTCTCTTACCATGTCCTCTAATAGCGATAGATTGGGAGGTGGATTCTAAATCAGATTTTCAATCATATCATCCTAATCTTGTTGTTTTCTACCCATGGAAATTTCTAATGCACAAAGCGGTGTAGAATAGACTTCATCCTCATCTTCCTCCTCCAACCAGAGAGGAGATCATTTTCTTGCAAGGGATGGGTAGGAGGATATAGGATTAACTGCTTGGAAATGTGCCCATTATTTATGGACATGTTCCTAGATTGATAGCTGATGTAGGCATTGGTGGTAGCCAACTAGGGTCTTCCCAGAATGAGAGGATACCCAGTGAGCTTTGCATTTGACTGGAGAGCTAAGAAATCAGCAGGGTACTCCCAAGAACCAATGGAGACTATCACATCTTCCACAATCCCCTCAAGGGTCACAGTGGAGTAGTCTGCTAACTATAGCATAGTCGTGGTCTTCCTCAAGGAGCCCTAGAGGTTAAGTTTGAGCATTGTGTCCTTTGTCATCACATTAATGGCAGCTCCCAAGTCAATCAAGGTATGGGGGATTATGGTGCCATTGATGTGGACATTAACTGCTGGGCTTCTAGGGTCCAGATACTTTGGATAGATTAACTACCCTAACATCAAGTTGGAAAATTTTCCTATGACATTGATGGTTGGGGCATCTCTCTTGCACCTTCCTGGATGCCTAAAGCACTTCTCTTTGATCAACCTATTGTAGATAGGCACATTATTATGGCTTGGAGAAGTGGTATCTTCACACATAAATGTTTCAATTCTACCAGGAGTTTAGTTTCTTTTGGGGTAGGCAGGACTGTCACGAATAGTCTCTTAGGAAAGGGTGGAATTGCTTTTGGTTCACTTTCCTCTTTATCTTCCTCAACTCCCTTGGGTGGAGGCTGACTATCTAGGAGAACTTTCCTAGATCACAAGTCAATTTCTTGAATCTCCACAGCATAAGTTGGGCATGATAGTTCCCCACTATACACTTGCTGAGCTTGTTTGTTGTTTGGGTTTGGATTTGGCTAGGTAGGCATTCGGGGTTGCTTTTGTGGAGCAAGAGGCAATGGCTATGGTTGGGTAGGTGGTGGAGGAAAATAGTGGGAAGAGAGTTGTATTGGGGCCTTCACCCCTAATGAGATGCATCCCACTGAGGTTGTGGTTGAGCATAGGATTGAAAAGAATGGGTGGTTGGTTGGGCATGATATTGAGATGTGAAGGACCAAGGAGGAGGCATGGACCAGGAAGGATGAGCAGGGGGACCCAAGAAGGTATGGAGGTGACTTGGTTAGGGTTGTAATATGCCTGAGATGTCCCTTGCATCCCCTACTGATATGGTCTACGTCCATGCAACCTCCTTTGGTTTATGTAATAGATCTATTTAGTGACTCCTTCGGCCCCTTGGTATATAGCTTTAAGTCCAGGCAAGGAAGGGAACTTATCTATAGAATGATCTTCTTCGTAGACTAAACAAACCCATATAGAGTTCAATGGGAATTCATTCCTAGGATGCCTCATGGTGAATCTAGGGCAAAAAATGGCCAAAGCCCTCTCTGCTTCCTCTTGTTTTATTTTGATATGGAAGGTATCCATTTGCATAGCAAGAATCTGCAACATCTCACTCTTGATGTCTTCCATCATGTTTCCAATTTCACCTTTAATGGATGAATTGGAAGAAGAGGTACTGCCCCCAGAATTTCTATTTATAGCCATTGGCTCTAGAGGAATGTTTTCTTCTTCTTCTTCCCCTATAGGTTCTTCAAATATGTCTGGTTGTTCACCTAAGGGTTCTTCTTGATCGCAGCCACCGAAGAAGAGAGAAGGTTGGATGTGAAGCAGTGGGGGTGTTGGGCAAAAATTTTCCTGAGTTATCTCTATTCCTATGAGGCATGAAAGGAGATCTTTTTGGTTGGTTTTTGTTTCTTTTTCCCCACACTGAAAGAACTTACAGAAACTGAAATTGATTGAACAAAACAAATTGCAACTAGATGAAAGGAACTTGCTGAAATGAAATTTGCAGAATTGAAGAGGAAAGCAAGAAAGCGTTGAACTAAAGGAAAAGGAATGACTAGTCTACTTTTGCTGAAATGAAATTTGTAGAATTGAAGAGGAAACCAAGGAAATGCAGAACTTGAAAGAAGAGAAATTACTAGTCTACTTTTGCTGAAATAAAATATTAGCAGAATGTTGCAATAAAAAATAGAAGAAAGTAGTAATCACATAATACTCTAACGCTTCCCCGGAAATAGTGCCAAAAAGTGGTGAGCACCAGTATTGTACCAATAATGTTGCATCTCCTAGGCTGCCTACTTCACTCTTATCGACCTGGTAGTTCGTAACAAACTTGGAAGCGTTGGTGTTGTATGCACAAGTACTAGTTCTTACTGCAAGTTGTCACTTGGTGAGCCGACACAAGATCACTAGCAGCTCAAGGCAACTTCTTTGGATTCCAGAAGAAGCTCTAAATGTGATGAAAGGAGAGAAAGCTTACTCTATAGATGCTACTCTAACTGCTAAAAGGAAGACTGAAACGTAAAGCAAACCTAGTAATCCCTAATTAACCAACTAATTCTACTTTTGCAGAAAGCACTATGAAAACCATGAAATGAATGCCATTACCTACTCAAGGAAGTAAACAACATCTAGCTAAGCTATTTCTTTCATTAAATAAGCAAAAAACATATTTTTGAATTTTTATGTATTTTTATGTGAATTTGGCATGCATGCAATTTATTGTGTGTGAATGTGGCAGCAAATAGGTGGCATTGAAGGGTGGATTTGGAACTTGAGAGTATGTAGAATGGTGTGGATGGGTCCTAAGAGGTCTCAGGTGGCCTTCTATAGGATTTTCCCGTACTCGGCCTTCAAATAACGCCTACAGGAAAATCTACAGGAGGACATAGGAAATCTACAGGAGGAAAATAGGGCAACTATAGGAGGCCTACAGGAGGAGGCCGAGAGAAGTTTTCACTATTTTGAGGGTGACAGTGGGTAGAAAAGGTGGATGAAGGGTTGAATGAGGTGTTAGGGTGCCTATGGTCTGCCATGAACCACTAGGAGAGAAAAAGATGATTGGATTTTCTCAAGGAGAGAGGAAGAAGTTCTAGGAAAAATGCAGGAAACTAAGGCAGAATTGAGGTGAGACTTGGGTGATTTGTAGGCCATGGAATAGATGGAGGATGGGATGGCTGATAGGATAGCTTATTTCTAGAATAAATCTGTTGCAAAGGAACTGACAGTCAACCATTAATATCAAGCAAGAAATGAAATGAGTGCATCTTTAAAAAACAGAGTTTTGCATCAAACTAGTCTAAACTATGATCTATGAAAGGAAATGCTGAGAAATGCTACAAGAAAGGAAAGCATGAAAGAATAATATTGCAAATAAAGAAGTGATCATGATGAATAATATCTAGAGTAAAGCAAAACTAGACTATCAACCTACTAAAAAGCTACAAACAATAGAAGTGTTATGAATGAGGAAAATCTGTGTTTTTGGGGTAGCAATAGGGTCTTTGCCTCAAATCATGGTCCTGTTGGATACCTATACCAATAGGTTTCATATTTCATGATTGGCAAATTCAAATGCCAAATATGCTCTACTTTGCTGGTACAAAGATCCCATATTTTCAAAGAATAGCAAGGTGTGTACATGCCTTCATGTCTATTAAAGTTTTGATGGATGGTCCAACAGTCTAATCTGGATCATGCCATGTTTCAATTTGCTGTTGTACAATAGAGAAAGAAATCTTTCCAAACTGTTTAATCTTGGAAGATCAGTAGTTAGGCAGTGAAACTAAGGTTCCCAACTGTTTAATCTGGGGCCTTGGAAGAAATAAGGGTAGTACTAGATAGAAAATCAAAGGAAAAAGCCAATGAAAAAGAAAAGGCACATAACGGGTCTGCAAGTCCAAGTGCACCCTCCAAGAAGAAACAAAAAATGCTAGGCACATTAGTTGGGTAAGTAGATGGGGTTGCAGAAGTGGTGTCCCTTCCAAGCTGAATCTTGCTAAACAAATACAAGGAAAACAACACAATGGAGCATGTCTGACTTCCCTTTCCCTTTTGTTTATCACTCATTACTAACATCCCTTCACCAGCTGTGATTATGAAAGAGTTCAAGGTTATGTTGGTCCTTATTACCTTTAAAAGCCACATTTCTTGTGCAAAATTCTTTTCATTTTGATCTACTCTTTAAACTAAGTTGTTTTCAAGAAAACTTGGTGATATCACTCCTCATACACCTTCTCCCTTCATATTAACCTCTAACCTTTATTATCTAGCTCCCTATGTTTCCCTTTCCCTACTATTATAACACCATGGTGTATAAATCCTAAGCATTGTATAAATACCCCCTCCTTGGCATTATAGTCATATGTTTCACTACTAGGGAATTGAATTAACACCTGGTTAAGTTCAAGAACCCAAGCCTAACCTCTTATCTCCATCAAAACTCATTCTACCTAATCAACCCTTCATTTGCCCTAAAAACCCTTGAAAAAACCCTTTTTTCACCCTTGTACCCACTCAAAAGCAAAAAATATGCGAAAATCCACTTTATCCTAAGTGTGGGACCAATTTGCGCGTTTATGCGAAAAACCTTATAAAACCCTCTTTGCCTAAGTTTTGAACCAATTCGCGATTTTGCGAAAATTTCATTAAAAACCATGCTTTCCGCCTTTTCCTAAAGTCATCGACTATGCATAAATTTAACAAAGAAATACATGACAAAACATGAAATTTATCAATAGTGCAAAGGGTCCCGCCGGGCGCAGATTCCAAGGAAAATACTATTATAATACCCGCCCGATGACCATATCCTCCGTGCAGGTCCATGGCCCGATACCCGTCCGATCTAGCTCTGATAATCCAACGGTCGACACTCGTATCAGACTGGCCCCGACGTCCGACAGATATCGTCCGATATCTGTCAGACACTGATGTCATGCGGGGTCCACATGTCGCCCCCATGTTCCATCGGAGCTCCCTCTGACAGATTCCTCGCCGTGTAGGAGGGGGCCCGATATTGAGCCACCTGTCCGCTGACGTCAGCGTCCCCTCACCACCTGATTCAGCGCCACGACCGCGCACCTTGTACACCATTCGTCCACCTGGCCACCACCTCACCGCCCCTGTGGACCAGTCAAAGGCCGCCACGTCACCTATGACGTCATGCTGACGTCATTTAAAAAGGTGCCAATGACCCGAAAAAGCCATATTTTGTCAAAAATTATGTGTTTTTTGCACTTTTTGCAAAAAACGATGATGCGCTCTCTGCATGCGTTTCACGACGAAAAATTCACCAACCTGCTCAAAGCAAACAGGAGTTCTTCAGCGTGCATACCCACCTGCTATTCCGACCCAGGCCATCAATCTACCAGGTATTTGTCCGTAAAAACCTCTCTGAAACCTGGTTTTTCTCTGTAAATGCTAAAAATCACTTTAAGCACAGAAAACGCTTAAATTCACCAGAAAACTGCCTACACCCAGCTCCCTCTTGAATAATTGACGGTTGAATTTCACTAGCTGAGCCATTTAGACTGCAATTTCAGTGAAAAACGCGCATTCCTCGTTCGCGCACTCGTGAACTAGAGACCATAACCTGCACTCAATTGCTGAGGGAGGTCTGTTAGACACTATAACTTGCCTTCTCAAGGAACCAAAATAGTATTTCAATTGCTGTGGACTTGCCCTATTACCTTGCATTTTCAATTCTCCTCTTCACGCAGGCAGTGCTCTTCCGGCCTAAGAAACAGAAGTTTATTTACCAATCAGAATCCAAACAACCATGGAGACTCCAGTTGCACCAGTTGCCCTCAATGTTTCTCCCTTAAATGCCCCTCAGAGAGAGCTGGAGTGGCAGGATTTGGCAGACCTAGACTACCAAATCTCAAAGGACTCCTCATCGAAATGCAAGTTCCACCTTCATCTACTGAATGAGCTTAAGGCCAAACATAAGGATGGGACAGACATACTAGGCATTTGGGATTCCTTCCTCCCAATATTTAGGCTCCCTCAGGTCAACCAGTTCCCTGACCTGATTCATCTATGTGCTGTCTGCTATGACCCCATGCAAAGGGCTGTGCTTGACCCTATAGGTTCAGTGGTATTCTACATCACCCCTGAGGCCATTAGAGAGATGTTGCAGTTCAAGACCCAGAATAAATTGGTCCCCTTGTCTCTAATGGACTTGATCAACCAAGGAGCTAAGATACTAACAGATGCACAAATCTTAAAGCTCAACCAATTGTTCATCACAAACTCTGACACTGTGTTGCACCCTCCTATTTTTGATGGCTACCTCAATCAACTGGGTGTAGACCTTGCATACATGATCAGTGCCATTTTGGGGTACAAGTTACTTGAATTTATTGATGAAACTATTCTAGTAATGATGACTATGTTTTCCCCTGGCAAGAGCCCAATCTGTTATGACTATTCTACATACATTTCAGATAAGATGCATGAGCATCTTGAACCTGTCCAGAGAGAAGGTGTTCAGATACACCTCCTACATCTACCACCTCATCCTGTATTATCAACATGAGAAGTTCTCCTTTGAGATTAAGAGAACAGATGCAGAAGGAAATCCAAGGTCAGTGGTGTACTGGACCTCAGTGTTTCACCTCAGCACCTACTCTCCATATACATACTATGAGTTCATAGACCTCTTCATCCATCCAGCCATGTCTTTATTCGTAATCTCACCTCCTCCAAGACTGACTGATGAGATGCAGAGGATTCTGCAGCCATCTAAGGTCTATAGCATAGGGGATTGGTACTTTTACCAACACTACACTGTAATCAGAATATATGGGTGTGAGTTACGCCCATACAGGTTGCCCAAGTATGTGCCTATGAGACTGTTTGCCCTGGAATATTTCAGGCAATTTGGCAATGCTGATATGGTGCACTTTGCAAGCAAGGGCAAGAAGGCACATCTAAAGGTAAAAAATCAATTGGGCCACCTTGTCTTAAACAAAAGGGAAGGCTGGAAAGAAGCTGACAGAAAGCTAGAAAGCCTTGGCCTGAAAACCAGCTTCCTTTGGAAGCCCTATGACCCTAATCAATACATATCCTTAAGAAGGCTAAAATACAAGCTATCTAGCTATGACCATGTGAGCATGCCCTACATTGAAAGATTTGCCAACCAACCAAAATGGAGAAGGGGCACACTGGAGGAACCAGTCACTCAAGAAGAATTGAATGAAAGAGCTAGAAGGCATCTATTGAAAATGGCTGACTTGGAATCTCCTCCACAGGTATTTTCTCTACCAAAGCCTCAAGAAGGAGCAGCTGCCTCATCATCTACAGCACATCAAGAGGCATTACAAACCACAGGCCAAGCTCAGAGCAAAGGCAAGGAGAAGAATATGGAAGAGGCACAGGCACAACAAGAACAGGTGCACCCACCCCAACAGGTACAGCAACAAAAGGAACAACAGGTACAGGGGGAACAGACAGCAGAGGCCCCAATGGCCATGCAGCAGTAGTCAGCACAAATGGCACCCCCAAGGCAAGATTCAAGGATTGACTAGTCCGTCCTCCAAACCCCTCAAAGGGAGGACGTAAACAGAAAAAAGGATAGAGATACTCCCCTTACCACCTCTCAAGGGGAGAAGAGGCAAAGGTTGAAACTTTCTCAGAAGAGGAAATGCCAATGGGGCAGACTTCAGCAACAGGCCTGCCCAGCATGGAGGCCTTAGCCAGCTCCTTTCAACAGGAGCAAGACAGGGTAGCAGCAGGAGAAGTGAGCTCCTCAGGACAGAGGGGTGTAGGTGAGAAAAGCATCAAGCAGTAGTTCAAAGACATCAAGAGCAGAAATGAGCCATTAAAACTGCAACTTTACAATCACCTACTGAAAATGGCTCCTACAAACCAGCAAAGGCTCATGTCTGCTTATGATACACAGGAAGGAAAGATGATCATGAGCCATTTTTTACCAACAGTGCAGCAACCACAATCAGCTGCAGACTATATCAGGACCAACCTGGAGGTCCTGTCAAAAGACATCCACCCAATGGATCAAATAGAGCTGCACAAACAGACGGGTGAGATGGTCTATGCCACATTGGCAGACAAGACCCTAGTAAACTACAGGCTGCAGAATAGCCTGAATAACACTGTTGCATAGCTTGAGTTGGAAAAGGCTTCCCCTCAAGCTAAGGACAATAGGATCAAAGCTCTGGAAGAAATTATAATAGAGCTTGGGCATGATCCTAAAGATGTTAAGGCTGTGCAAGAAATCCTGAAGCTGAGGGATGCTGATATGGCAACATTAAAAAAGATGTTAAAAATCCCAACAACTCTTCACCCACAAACAGAAGATGTTGCCCAGCAAAGACAGGAAAAGGATGCAGCTGTTCTACTGATGACACTCTACAAAGAGCTCATCCAAACTCAAGAAAAGCATTACAGCAAAAGGAGGCAGGGAAAACCTCACAGCCACCTCCAGAAACAATAAATATTGAGGAAATCCCTCAAGACACTGCCCCTCCCAGCCAACAGGTACAGCAGGCAACACCATCCACCTTAGCACCAACAACAGAGCAGGCTGAAAGCCTAGATATGCAAAAGCTGAGGAATGAAATTCAGGTTTTGGAGTCTCAAATGTCTGAGCTGAATCAAGCCAAGGACACTCTGGCAAAAATAAATGAAAAATATGACAAGTCCAAACAGAACGTGGCTGAAAGAGAGAGGGAGGTAAAGGCCCTCAAGAAAAGGATAATTGATCTAGAAAAAGAGCTCACATTAGAGAAAGTCACATCTGAGCTCAAGAGGGTCATATGGGGCCATATTGGCCAATATATTACAGATCAGTGGGAATATATTGAGGCCATTCATGAGCAAATAATGTTCATTGGAAAAGCACATAAAGAGATACAACGAGCAAGGGCATCGCTAGGCAGTATGCCTGAGATTGCCAATAAAATGATAAATGCGCTAAATTACAGAACAAGCTCCCAGCTCATCAAAATGGGAATTGGAAACAGGACAGAGACTATCTCGCTAATAAAAAGGGTCTTGACATTAAGAAACCTGATCCAGACCCTGGAAAGAAGAGTCCAGGACATGCAAGCAGACATCAACAAGTTTCAGAACAGGTTTTTTGCATTGCAAAACAGAGGTCTGCCTAGTCTGCTAGAACCATCAGGAAAGTTACTCTCACATGAGAAATATGCCAAGAGAGTAAACACTTTTGCATTAAGTCAAATCTCAGAGGCAGCCAGTTCATCAACAGAGACAGGACCAATAACAGGGAAGACCCTCTTTAACAGGGTAGAAAATCTATTTTTTATTATGAACGAGATCACACATTTGTTTGATGAGCCTCCTCATTTTTACAAATATACAGAGGCTGATGAGACCATGGGGTCAATTTTGAAGCATCAATTGCCTGCACCAGATGTGTGGGAAGAGTTGATAAGATTACTATTAAATCAAAGTCAGTAATTGAGATATTACTTTTTGAAAATATTTAAATTTTCATACACAGGAATACAAAGACACATCAGCAGGTATGCAGAAAGAGGCTGAGCCAACTCAGCACAAGTATTCGGCCACCACAGTAGCATCAACAATCATAGGTGACAGGGCCGAGAAGCTACAGTAAGATACAGCTGCACAGACACGTCATTCAGCAGTTATATCAAAGCGCTCAACCGACTCCGTGAGCTCCAAAGGTCAAAATTGCTCTGACAGGAGTTAAGAGCCTCTAAAGTTCATTAAAGATTGTAATAACTTTTCATCTGCAATCTCTGTACGAGTTAATGAAGATATTTTCGCTCTCAGATGACTCAATGCTTGAGATATTTTGTAATAGACTTCTATATATTCCCCCTCGCATTTGTTAGCAGGGGTTGGACATTGGATGTAAGAAAACACTTTCATATCTATTATGCTCCTCTTCTATTGTAATTTTTCAGAGAAATAATACAAAGGATGATGGAATTTCCAAAGCTCTGTGTTATTTGATCTTGTCTGGTGCTTGGCTGAAAGTTGTAGGATTCCTGCGTATCTCATGACTCAATAAGTTTCTCTTGTATCTCTTCATTATATGTTTGTTGATTTTTCATATATGTTTCATGTTTCCATGTTAAGAACTGTTAAGTAGCAAGGAAAAAGAATAGTTCAGGACTTAGTCACAGATTACCCTAAACTCAATCTAAGCTATTTTGAATGTCTTTTCTTCAGTTATGGTAATGAAAGTGTAATTCTTTATTGCTACCTTTCACACTATATCATCACAGTGATTTATTATTTCAGGAATTCAAGTTTGCTCCTGAGGAATACATCCCTTTCTCACATCCCAGCTTAGTGAAAAATCCTTAACTGCTTTTCACTGGTTGTTTACACTCCATTATCACAATCTAAAGTTTGTTTCATGAAATATATAAAAGGCCCTGTAATTCCAGTTGCATCAACCTCAAGAATTCAAATAACCAACAACCACAGACTCCATTTCCCAATGGATTAATTTCACTTACAGAACTACAATTTTACAGTTTCAGAAAGACATCCTCCCAACCAAACATAAATCAAAGAAACCCTCACTTCATAACTAGCCTAAAATATGAATAGAATAGAGACAAACCTAACAGAGAGAGCCCTCTCTGATTACAGCTAGGCTAGAAGCTGTAATCCAAAGATTTGTTAGTGGTTACCCCGGCCGTATTCCCTTGGGAGTCATAGGGAACAACCTGGGTGGTAACATAAATGGCGACTCCACTGGGGAACTCTTCAGGATTGAGAAAATACAGTATCTCTGCTGAAACTACACTTGAAATCTGAATATCAGTCAAGAAGCCTTCATAGCTGTCTTTGTACGAACACTTACAGCCTCAAGGAAGAGTTTATTCAGGTAATCTTCACACTCATCTGGAAACACATAGAGCTTTTCAAAATCCTGTCCAGTCCTTGCTATACAAAGATTTCCAAAAATTTAAAAGGACTAGCTTAGAAGCTGGCTCCCAAGAAGAATCTTCGGTACACTAGGGCTAATCCTGACCCTAACCCCCCTACTGTCTTTGACAATCCTAATACAATCCCCAAAATTATCAAAAAGAAGCAAGGGCCAGACCATCTTGCTGACTTAAGCCCAGAGACAGTTCACCACAACCCCATCTCCACTCCAATCAAGGTTCTTTTTCGTTCCACCCCCAATTCCCCTAGTTCTCCATCCACATCCCGAAGCCCTCCTCCCACATCTTCATCCCCCACACATACTCCCTTTACCAATGCTCTAGGGTCTGCTATACCTGTTACCCCTGTGGTACCCATTATCCCTGCGGTCCCAGTAGTCCTTATCAATCCCCAAACCTTGTGAATATGGCCATGAGATATGCACCTCTGCAATTACCTGCCAATCCTGTGGCTTTACCTCAGGATTACCAAGCCAAAATCTCATATTTTGACTCTACTGGCCCTTATTCTGCTATTCAACATGCTAGGAGAATGCAGGATCATTTTGAAAACTATGAAATAGATGATGAGAGTGTGAGGATGAGAATTTTTGTCCAAAGCTTAACAGGTGATGTTCGAACTTGGTTCAGATCACTCCCTGCAAATACCATCACAACCCCTGATGAGCTTTACCAAGCCTTTACCAATAGATGGGAGAAAAAGAAGGATCCCTTACATATACTTGGTGAATATGACATGATTAAGAGAGGTCCTCAAGAGACAGTTTTGGAGTACTGTGCCAGGTTCAACAATGTGTACAATGCAATACCCCAAAACTTAAGACCTCCTCCTGATTTGGCCTTATACAAATTCCCTGATGGATTTGACCCTGATATGGCTTATCAATTAAAAGAAAGAGCCCCCCAAACCCTTGAAGAAGCACAAAAGGTTGATGTCACAGTTGAGGCAAACCTAATTGCTAAGAGGAACAGGGCTAGATTAGAAAAAAGAGTTGCCTTTAAAGAGGAACCCTCGTCCTTTGACCAGAAACTGGATGCAATAATTTCTAGTATGAAGAGGTTGGGTGACAAAGTGGAATCTGTGGAAAGAAAGTCATCATGGGAAGCACCACCAAACAACTCTAATAGGAATCCAAACTTTAGGAGGAATCAAAATCCCAATATGGGTAAGGCTAATAATGATCTAGAAATAAGACCTCCATTTCAAGAAAACTATGCTGAAACATCCATATCAGATGAACAAGTGGATGATACCCATATCCACCTAATGGGCCTTGATGATGAGCACCAAGTATTCCTAAGTCAAGAAGATCATGAAGAAGAAGACAACAAACAATTCCAAACCAAGTCAGGTGAGTCATTTGATTTCAAACAAGGCTATGACACAGCTGTTTATGAAGTCCATAAACAATACAAGCTAAGAAGCAGGACTGCAAACATAACACAGCCTGAAAAAACCAAGGATAGACTGCAGCCCAAGAATGTCATAGTAACAGAACCAATGAATGAAACTGATTCACTCACCAAGGAAGTAACTATTGAAGAGGTTACCGAGCAAACACAGAGGCCTCTAGCTGCATCATCTGTACAGCCTAATCCAAGCGAAAAAACTCAAGAGGTGAATGAAAAACACAAGCCCCAAGATCAATACAAGGATCAAGAAGAAACCTTACCAAACAAAGAAAAGGGGTTCACCCACAACACTAAGGTCCAATCTGAGAAACCCTTTGACTTGGAAACTGAAATTGGCAAACTAAAAATAGCCATTCCTCTTGCAGAGTTAGCCAAGAATGACATCTATAAACAGCAGATTGAGAAGTCCCTCCAACTCACTCAAAACAAAGACAATGTCAATGTGTTGGATGACACCCCATAATTGTTGTTTGGTCCAGAGGTTGATGGGAAAACAGCAGGCACAGGGATCCTACCCTTTTATGTCAGCTTGCATGTCCATGATAAGATACTACACAATGCAATCTTTGACTCAGGTGCCTCTCATAACCTGATGCCAAAATCAGTCATGGAAAGGCTAAATTTAGATATCACTAGGCCATATAAGGATCTATTCTCATTTGATTCCAGCCAAGTTAAATGTCTAGGCCTGATAAAAGACTTATGTGTGTCCCTGGTCCAATACCAAAATAAAACAATCTTGATGGATGTAGTTGTTGCTGACATCCCACCCAAGTACGGGATGTTATTATCAAGATCATGGGGGGCTAAACTCCAAGGGTCCCTTCAATTGGACATGTCATATGCTACAATCACAGTCTTTGGTCAACCCAAGAGATTATACAGAGAGTCACTCATGAAATACATGGTCAGCACTGCAGAGAAGCCTCAAAACTTCCCCATATATGTTGTCCATTCTGACATAGACTCATATATTTTGTTCAATGACAATACAGATCACACAAACAATGAAGAAGTACAGATAATCAAAACAGATCAGCATATCAATAAGGAAAATCTTGACTTAGAAACATTGGTTGGGTCAAGGAATGGAAGTATTCAAGAAGACAAATCAAGTGAGGATGAAACCGAGGCACTCAAGCAGGATCAGGAGTCTAAAAAACAAGTTGTTCCTATAGAAACAAAGTTGATCCCATCAGATGAGAAGGCAGTTCTAAAAGCCAAACCAGATGAAGAACCTAGGCTTCAACTCACCAGTCCAAAGCACAGTGATATTATTCAGCCCCCCCTAGAACAAGAGACCTTATGGTTCCTAGAATTTGATGGATCACTTAACAAATTAGAGGCAGGAGCTGGAGTTTGGATACATAATAAACAAAACAGCTATGCAGAAGGCAGAGCCTACAAACTAAACTTCAGGTGCACTAACAACATGGCTGAGTATGAAGCTCTCCTATTAGGCCTCAAGTTAGTACAATCCCTACAAGCCATGAAAGTGTCAATATTAGGAGATTCAGACCTAGTTATTCAACAAGTGAAAGGCAATTTTGTTACCAATGACCAAAGACTCAGGTCTTATAGGTCTGCTGCCATTGAGCTACTAGATTCCTTCACTAAGTTCCAGATTACCAAAATTCCTAGGGCTCAGAACCTTCATGCTCATAGTCTAGCCACATTTGCAAGTACCTGTAAGTTGCCTTTTAAGCCACATCACTGTTTCACAACCGAAGTAAAACACAGACCATCTGTCCCAAACAATGTTAAGGACTGGCAGGTATTTGATGATGACATACAAATAAACAATTTTCTGACTTTACAGGAAGAGTTTTCAGGTTTGAACATTGACACTGAGACAGCAAGTCAATCACAAATACTTGAGACAGCAAGTCAATCACAAATACATGACCAACACAAAAACCAAGCAATATCACCCAACATAGCTAAACAAATGCTACATCCTACAATCTTCAACAAACACAACATACAAGAAATCCAACAAAATGATTGTGAGGAGGCAGCTGATTATGAAGCTGAGGTGATACAATTAAAGGACAATTTTCTTTCAATAGGCTTAGCTCCTTTAGAAGACATTTTTGATTCCAACGATGTTCCCAATAAACCAAAATTGCAGCCCCTGAACACCACCATAGAAGAGCATAACATTGGGACAGTTGAAAAACCAAAAATCATAAAACTATCAGCTGCATTACCCCCTGACCAAAAGCCCAAATACATTGACCTTTTTAAGGAGTTTCAAGATGTGTTTGCATGGAGTTATGAGGATCTCAAATCCTATGACACCTCTGTAATACAACACACTATCCCACTCAAGCCAAATCAGAAGCCCTTTAAACAAAATTAAGGAGAATCATCCTATGTCCTCCCAGCAATGGAACAAGAGGTACAAAATGTTAAAGCAAGCATTATGCACAAATCAGATTTCGATTGGATTTCAAATCTAGTCCCTAGAGGAAGAAAACTGGTGAAATTAGGCTCTGTGTTGATTTAAGAAACCTCAACCAAGTATCATTAAAAGACAACTACCCCTTACCCAAGATGGATCACATCTTGCAGAGAGTAGTGGGGGCCTCAAGAATTTCCTTGCTTGATGGGTTCTCAGGTTTTAACCAGATCCTGGTCCATCCTGATGATCAGGACAAAACTGCATTTACAACCCCATGGGGAACCTTTAAGTATGTTAAAATGTCTTTTGGTTTGAAAAATGCAGGGGCCACATTCCAAAGAGCAATGGATATTGCTTTTTCTAAAGAGATTCATGACTTCCTTGTCATTTATTTAGATGATCTTACACCTTTTTCAAAATCTGACCAAGACCACTTAAAACATCTAAGGCAGATATTCACAACTTGTAGGAAATATGGCATTTCCTTAAATCCTAAGAAATCCTTGTTCGGTTTAGAGGAAGGTAAACTGCTGGGTCACATTATTTCCAAAGATGGCATCAGAATTGACCCAGACAGAATCAAGGCCATCTTGCAAATGCCTCATCCAAGAAATATAAAGGAATTAAAAGCCTTTTTGGGTAAGATCAACTTTCTAAGGAGATTTATCCCAAACCTAGCTGAGCTGAGTAGATTGCTTAATAACATGCTTAAAAAAGATTCAAAAGTCAAATGGACAGTAGAGGCAAATCAAGCTTTTGAAGGCATCAAGTTTGCCCTCACCCAAACCCCTGTCTTAACCAACCCTCAGTTTGATAGAGAGTTCATCATATTTTCCTTTGCCTCCCAACACACAATTGTTGTTGTTTTACTACAGAAAGATGACCAAGGGAATGAGAAACCCATTGCTTTCTTTAGTAAAGCTCTTAGAGATGCACCCCTCAAGTACGAGATTATGGAAAAATAAGCATATGCTTTGGTTAAAGCTATTAAGGACTTCAGGATTTATATCCTATACTCCCATGTGATAGCCTATGTACCTAGCCCAATTGTCAAAGATATACTCACTCAAGAGAACTTAGAGGGTAGAAGAGGAAAATGGATTGCAAACATTCTAGAATTTGATATTGAAATAAAACCTACAAAACTTGTAAAAGGGTAGGGCTTGGCCAAATTAATGTCTGAAACAAATTTCCAAGCCTTGGACATCAACCAACTGGATAGTGAACTAGAGCTGGCGACTCCAAAGATCAATATAGCCTTTGAACAATCCCCCTGGTATTCTGATATTTGTTATGTGTTACAAAACCTGTGTGCTCCCCCAGGGCTATCCAAAACTAAATGTAGGTTCTTAAAAATGAAAGCTTTAAAATTTTGTGTTATGGATGGAAATCTGTTTTGGAAAAACCATGAGGGCATCTTGTTAAATTGTTTAATTGAAAATGAAGCTAATAAGATCATGGAAGAATTTCATGCAGGTGACTGTGGTGGGCATCTGTATTGGAAGTCCACTGTGGATAAAATAATGAGAGCTTGATACTATTGGCCTACTGTTTTCTCTGATGTCAAGAAATTCACCACTGCATGTCATAAATGTCAAGTATTTGAAGGGAGGAGACAATTATTGCCACTACCTCTAAGGCCTATTGCAACAGAGAGACCATTTCAACAATGGGGCTTGGATTTCATTGGAGAAATTAATCCCTCATCTTCAGGCCAACATAGATGGATCCTAACAGCTACAGACTACTTCACAAAATGGATTGAGGCAATCCCATGCAGACAAGCAAATGACTCCACTATCATTCAGTTTCTTGAGACCAATATCCTTGCTAGATTTGGATGTCCAGATAAGATTATAACTGACAATGCTGCTGCTTTTAGATCCAAGAAGATGGTTAGTTTCTGTCACAAATTCCACATCACTTTGAGCCATTCTACTACATATTATCCCCAAGGAAATGGCCTGCAAGAGTCATCAAATAAAAACCTGGTAAACATGATAAAGAAAGTGTTGGAAGAGAATAAAAAGAATTGGCATAAGAAACTTGTCAATGCCTTATGGGCAGATAGATTGACAACTAAAAGATCAATTGGGGTCAGCCCATATGAGTTGGTCTATGGATTAGAAGCCAAATTTCCTTCATCACTAGGTATCCCTGTTATGAAGCTACTCCAAGAAAGTCAAGCTGAGCCAAATGATATGCAAAGGAGAGTGAATCAGATTATATGTTTATAGCAAACCAGAGACTAAGTTTATAACAGAGTTCAAATCTTACAAGAGAAGCTCAAGAAAGCTTTTGACAGAAGGACCAAGGCCGAGGATTTTAACATGGGTGACAAAGTTCTCAAATGGGATTCAAGGAGAGAAAACAAAGGAAAGCATGGAAAGTTTGATTCCCTTTGGAGAGGACCATTTATCATCCAAGCAGTACAAGGAAATAACACCTACTTTCTCAAGTATCTTGATGAAACTGACTTGGATGAAGGTCCTGTCAATGGCAGGATGCTCAAACACTATTTTGAATACCTTCCATAAATGCAGTGTGGCTGCCCTTGTACATAATTTACTGTATATAGTGTTTTTTCTAAAGCATGTCAATAACTTGATTTCTAGGATCTTGTAGAAGCAGGGAAAGGCTGCACTTCAGCAAAGTGTCATAGATATGACAGTCTGCAATTTTGAGGTTTCAAGGATGAAAGGCTCCTAATTTTGAAAGTAGTAGCCAAGGGGCCAAGGCATGCTGACCTGCTGTTCTTGGTCTTTCAAGAAGAAAAACCATCCCCATGTGGAGCCACTGTTGGATACCTATACAAATAGGTTTCATATTTCATGATTGGAAAATTCAAATGCCAAATATGCTCTGCTTTGCTGGTACAAAGATCCCACATTTTCAAAGAATAGCAAGGTGTGTACATGCCTTCATGTCTATTAAAGTTTTGATGGATGGTCCAACAGTCTAATCTGGATCATGCCATGTTTCAATTTGCTGTTGTAGAATAGAGAAAGAAATCTGTCCAAACTGTTTAATCTTGGCAGATCAGTAGTTAGGCAGTGAAACTAAGGTTCCCAACTGCTTAATCTGGGGCCTTGGAAGAAATAAGGGTAGTACTAGATATAAAATCAAAGGAAAAAGCCAATGAAAAAGAAAAGGCACATAACGGGTCTGCAAGTCCAAGTGCACCCTCCAAAAAGAAACAAAAAATGCTAGGCACATTAGTTGGGTAAGTAGATGGGGTTGCAGAAGTGGTGTCCCTTCCAAGCTGAATCTTGCTAAACAAATACAAGGAAAACAACACAATGGAGCATGTCTGACTTCCCTTTCCCTTTTTTTTATCACTCATTACTAACATCCCTTCACCAGCTGTGATTATGAAAGAGTTCAAGGTTATGTTGGTCCTTATTGCCTTTAAAAGCCACATTTCTTGTGCAAAATTCTTTTCATTTTGATCTACTCTTTAAACTAAGTTGTTTTCAAGAAAACTTGGTGATATCACTCCTCATACACCTTCTCCCTCCATATTAACCTCTAACCTTAATTATCTAGCTCCCTATGTTTCCTTTTCCCTACTATTATAACACCATGGTGTATAAATCCTAAGCATTGTATAAATACCCCCTCCTTGGCATTATAGTCATATGTTTCACTACTAGGGAATTGAATTAACACCTGGTTAAGCTCAAGAACCCAAGCCTAACCTCTTATCTCCATCAGAACTCATTCTACCTAATCAACCCTTCATTTGCCCTAAAAACCCTTGAAAAAACCCTTTTTTCACCCTTGTACCCACTCAAAAGCAAAAAATATGCAAAAACCCACTTAATCCACTTTATCCTAAGTATGGGACCAATTTGCGCATTTATGCGAAAAACCTTATAAAACCCTCTTTGCCTAAGTTTTGAACCAATTCGCGATTTTGCGAAAATTTCATTAAAAACCATGCTTTCCGCCTTTTCCTAAAGTCATCGACTATGCATAAATTTAACAAATAAATACATGGCAAAACATGAAATTTATCAATAGTGCAAAGGGTCCCGCCGAGTGCAGATTCCAAAGAAAATACTATTATAATACCCGCCCGATGACCGTATCCTCCGTGCAGGTCCATGGCCCGATACCCGTCTGATCTAGCTCTGATAATCCAACAGTCGACGCTCGTATCGGACCGGCCCCGACGTCTGACAGATATCATCCGATATCTGTCAGACGTTGATGTCATGCGGGGTCCACGCGTCGCCCCCATGTTCCATCGGAGCCCCCTCTGACAGACTCCTCGCCGTATAGGAGGGGGCCCAATATTGAGCCACCTGTTCGCCGATGTCAGCGTCCCCTCACCACCTGAGTCAGCGCCACGACCACGCGCCCTGTCCACCATTCATCCACCTGGCCGCCACCTCACCGCCCCTGTGGACCAGTCAAAGGCCGCCACGTCAACTATGACGTCATGCTGACGTCATTTAAAAAGGTGCCAATGACCCAAAAAAGCCATATTTTGTCAAAAATTGCGTGTTTTTTGCACTTTTTGCAAAAAACGTTGCTGTGCTATCTGCATGCATTTCACGACGAAAAATTCACCAACCTGCTCAAAGAAAATAGGAGTTCTTCAGCACGCATACCCACCTGTTGTTCCGACCTATGCCATCAATCTACCAGGTATTTGTCCGTAAAAGCCTCTCTGAAACCTGGTTTTTCTCTGTAAATGCTAAAAATCACTTTAAGCACAGAAAACGCTTAAATTCACCAAAAAACTGCCTACACCCAGCTCCCTCTTGAATAATTGACGGTTGAATTTCACTAGTCGAGCCATTTAGACTGCAATTTCGGTGAAAAACGCACATTCCTCGTTCGCGCACTCGTGAACTAGAGACCATAACCTGCACTCAATTGCTGAGGAGGGTCTATTAGACACTATAACTTGCCTTCTTAAGGAACCAAAACAGTATTTCAATTGTTGTGGACTTGCCCTATTACCTTGCATTTTCAATTCTCCTCTTCACGCAGGCAGTGCTCTTCCGGCGTAAGAAACAGAAGTTTATTTACCAATCAGAATCCAAACAACCATGGAGACTCCAGTTGCACCAGTTGCCCTCAATGTTGCTCCCTT
>APFE031285099.1:0-20802 GCA_000404065.3 Pinus taeda
TTGTCTATTGACTTGATACCTTTATGATTATTTTACACACATAAATAAAATATGGAAGAATTACAGTCCCAATTAATTGAATGTGTATTAAACTATATATGTTCAAATTAGCATTTAGTTTAACAAAAATTCATTTATTTTTCCAAATGACCATAACATCATGAATGGCTATGGATTTTGGTAAGTATCACTATTCAATGCATCTTTGAAAAGTATTTTTAATCAATATATATTGATAATTACTTACAAATCCATGTTTTATGATGGTAAAATTTCAGATGTTTGTGTTTTTATTTTATGTAATGTATTGATTTGTTTGTATGTCTAATAAATTCTTGAACACAATAAAACTGGTGTTAGAATAACTTGATAAAATAATTTATATCATGATTTTAAGCATGGATAGTATGAAATGCAAGATTACACTTCAAATGAATTGAATTTTTACATAGCTTATCTATGCTCAATTTAAGAAAAGTTCACTTATTTTGGTAAATGACCATGACATGATGAATGAAAATGTTTTTTTTTTAACCACCGCTATTCAATGTGTGTATTTTAAAATCACAATTATTTTGAGTTAATATATTCTAATAATTAATTACAATTTTATGTTTTATGATAGAATTTCAAATGTTTGTGATTATAGTTTATTTTGTGTATATGTTTTTATTTGTACAAATATAATCATTTAACCCATACACAAAGATCGTATATAACAATTACACTTTAAACAAATTGAATTTGATATTAACTTATTTTATGTGCAAATTTATGTGAAAAATTAATATTCAATTTAACATCATCCCATTTATTTCTATAAATTATCATAGCATCTATTAATTAACATATATTTCAATAAAAGAAATAAGTATAATATCACAAATGATTATTATAATAAATGTTTTGCAAGCACAACTACTCTAACACATTTAAAAAAATATACAACAAAGCATTTATCATAATTTGCAAGAACTTATGTACTTTAGAAATTAATTAGCTGGAAATTGATGCTTTATAATGATAGAATTTTAAAATGTGTTTTTATTTTTTAGTATAGATTTATTTATTATGTTCTTTTTTTCCTTTTTGTAGCACGATTTTATGCAAATGACACTCAAATCCGAGTTTGTATGGTCATGCTATTTGTGGTCAAAGTTTTTCTCAAACTTAACCAAGTGGCCAAGTTTTATGAGGTGAGAAATCCAAAGAGACCCTATGCACATAATTCGTCCAGCAATGCGGGTGAATTTGTAGGATGGTTAATTTTTCCAATTATCCTTATTTTCGGCAGATTTAAAAATGGCCAAGTTTAAAAAAAAAAACTATTAAAAATGGTAAGCGAGTCAAGCCCACTCACCCAACCGAAGAACATTGTTATATTTTAAAAAACCCAAAGAAGGGTTAGCGGGTCACCACCCATGCCGAAACCCACCATATAAAAGCATATTATATGTATTGGGTGGCCTGAACGCTGGTGGACCTGACCCCACCTCCATAAAGATGACACATGGTGCAGTTTGGAGGCAGTGAAGCTTCAATCTAGCTAGCCTGCCTCTTGGGTGCCTCCACATTTCGAAATATATGGCAGTAGTTCCAATGGACCCAACCACATGCCATAAAAAAACATGAGTACAACACTGTATATACTATGTGGGGTGCGGGAATATTGAACCCCCAACCACTCTCACTATTAATGACTCTTTCACTGTTAGGCCAAATGACAAAATTTGTTTAATCCACTCGTAAACATACATATATGCTTGAACTTTCTATTTGAAGGAGCCATGAGAGGACAGAGTGTGTGGAACCCTGAATGTGGAGGATCTCAAGATGCTTAAAAGATTCCCTTGAGGTCTAGAGGTGCCAGTGACCAAATTCAACAAGAGGATAGTCATTTTTTCAAGTTTTCTTACCTGGAGTCCATCCATGCAGACAAAATATTCATTTGAGCAACATAAATGTACGTGCCCAGTGACAAAGAATCTTTGGAGAATCTTGTGGAATCTTAAAGATTCCTTTGGAGGCAAATTTTTTACCGAGGCAAAATGCTGTCAACCTTATAGTCATTTCTCACATAATTTCACAAGGAGCACATTAGTGTGCTCCAAATATTCATATGAGCAATAGATTACCTAACCATCTTCCAGAATGAATCTCTAGGTGAATCTTCAAGATTCCCAAGGGTACGAAATTTGACGGTGTCAGAATAGAAAAGTTTACATTTCATTTTACACCACTCATCACTAGAATTAAATGGTGTAGCCCATTTCAGCAACTGAGGTCTTAATTTTTTGGCAATCTTTAAAAGTGGAGGTGTATGATGTAGTCATGTTATGTCTTTCTTCATGATTTCTTAAGATGGTGTCTTTATTGTTGAGATCTCTGATTACCATTATGTTGAGGGACACTTGTTGCCAGATTATGTGAAATTGTTTTAGCTTCTCATGTTGAAGGAGGACCCATTTGAGTGAGGGTTCCTGTAGGGAGAAAATCGCATGGAGAGACACACCACTCAATTTAAATGTATTTTTCCTTGTAATGATAAAGAATGTACTATGTATTCATGATCACCTTGTAGCATGAATGAAGTGACCTCCACTCTCTTGACACTAGGCCCGGAGACATAACCCACGATGCGTGAACTCCATTATCAATGTGTTTTTGCTCATTGGTTTGATGGTTGTTGTTATGTTTCATATTCTTTACAATAAGCACAAGTGGTATATCATGCTCTTTTAAATTCAATTCTGCTAGCATCATAGAAGTAAAATATCTTGGATAATTCCAGTAGCTAAAGAGATTTGGATCAAGTTTGGTATCATAGCAGTCTTCTCATTGATGTGAACTGTGAGTTTGATTGATTGGAAGTGCAACAAGAATTGAAATGGAATCATTCTTGTGGAATTTTGTTATGTTGTCATATTCAAGAGTTCGTGTGTTGTATTGAATAATTATGATAAAATGTTATTTCGTGTTGTCTTCACGACAGTTGCATACTATGGTATATCCTTTGCATTTTATTTTTTAATAATTTCACCATCCAATTTTACATTGAGTTGAAGAGAATCTATTCCAATTTGTTAAACCTACTTTTACTTACAAGGTATGGTAATCATATGTATATTTTTGTGTTGTCTTCATAATTAGTTGTTATCATCTTTATATGGATCCTTTATTTTCTTCTTTTAGGTTCTTTTTTATTCTTGAGTTGTTTTCCTTAGTAGTCTGTCCTCTTTTTCAAAACAGGAACAAAATCATTTTTTCACTTGAAATAGAAAAAATGATTACATGCTTAGCCCTTCAACTATGCCCAAAGGGAGATTCAAAAAAATATGGAACTAATAAAAAATATGCCTTAGTATGTATTATCTTACGGTACTTATTTTAATTTTTGGTTGTTTAAAATAACTGAATGAGTAGGAATTTTTGGTAAAATATGCCTAAATTAGTTTTCACAAAAATTTTGCAATACATGAAATGATTACATGTTTAGCACTTTGGCTATGCATGATGGAAACTTCAAAGCTAAGAAAAACTATGAAAAAGAGATACCTTGGTATGCCTTACTCAATGGTAGCAAGTTTTAGTTTTCATTGCATTTGAAACAACCCTGAGGAGTACGATTATTTAGTAAAATGTCCTTTAGTTATTTTCCATGAACTTAGTATCTTTTGGAACTTTGTAGATTGTCAAACATTTTTTATTGGATTTACCTTTAACACTGGTGTTGGAAATGAAGTTTGTTTGTAGTTATAGGGATAGACAAGGAAATGTTATCTCTTACTTCTATGAATTTCTTTATTGCAACTGTTGTTTGACTTTGTCATGCATTTTTTTATAGGTTAGGTTTATTTTTCATCATTAGTTTTGTAACGAGTAGATATATGTGAAGACATTTTTTGGAAAGAGTTAGGGATTTAATTGACAATGATTGACAATGTGAAAGTCAAGATTCAACATTAAAATTTGTTAGAAAGAAATTGGAGGATGGATGGGTCTTAATTGGTTAACCATACAAAATCATTTTATTCTTTATTTTCTACCTTGTTTTCGAGGTGGTTTACAAAGTTTTATTGATATTTTGAGTAGAAAAACTATTATTTTGAGGTGGAGAGTTGGGACACCATTGATAATGTCAAGGAAAATATTTGACATGAAGGAATACATTTTACATAGTGATGTTTATGCTTTCTAGCAAGCAACTAGAGGATGGTTGTCTCTTAGGTCGTTATAACATCTAAAATTAATCAACTCTTCACTTGTTTTTGTGTTTGAGAGAAATTTTCATGAGATCGTCAGATATTTCTCTTTGTTAGAAATCAATGATAAGATGATAGAATTGTGGCCAATTATAATATTTAGGACAACCTATTCTACTTATTTTCCTTCATCTGAAAGGGGTTAAGAGGCAAAAAAATGTTTAAACTATTTCATTCCCCTGTGGGGACACCAATCCTCTGTAAGCACCAAATTATAGTAATTGTTGGCTCCAACATGAACCAAGCCTTCAATACACCAGAAAATGGACTTCAAATCAAGCCTGAACTAGATCTTCAAAGGCTAAAATCAACCCTAAACTTGGCCTTCAAACAATAGAGCATATCCTCTGAAACTTATATTTCAAACCACATAACTCATTCCTTTAAAATTGTCTTTAAAAGCTAAAATATTGAAAACTAAAATTTGTTAGAAAGCAATTGGAGGATGGATGGGCCTTAATTTATTAACCATCCAAGACCATTTTATTCTTTATATTTTACTTCATCTTAGAGGTGGGTTACAAAGATTTAGTGAGATTTTGAGTAGCAAAACCATAATTTTGAGGTGGAGAGCTCAGACACCATTGATAATGTCAAGGAAAATATTTGACATGAGGGAATACATTTTTCCTAGTGATCTTTAATCTTTCTAGCAAGCAACTAGAGGATGGTTGTCTCTTAGGTCATTATAACATCTAAAATTAATCAACTCTTCACATGGTTTTGTGTTTGAGAGATATTTTCTTGAGATTGTCAAAGATTTATCTTTGTTAGAAAGATGTGATAAAATGATATCATTGGGGCCAAGAATAATATTTGGAGAAATCTATTCTACTTCCTTTCTTTCATCTACAATGGGTTAAGAGGTGAAACAATGTTTCATCTATTTCATTCTCTTGTGAGGACACCAATCCTTTGTAAGCAAAAAATTACAGTAATTGTTGGTTCCAACATGAATTGAGACTTCAATACACTAGAACATGGACTTCAAATCAAGCCCAAACTAGATCTTCAAAGACAAAACTCAACCATGAACTTGGCCTTCAAGCAACAGAGCGTGTCCTCTAAAACTCAACTTTCAAACCACATAAGTCACTCCCTTAAACTCGTCTTTCAAAAAAAAAATATTCATCCCTGAAAAAAAGAACTCAAACATTTGAAAAAATCTCCCCAAGATCAATGCGAAAACACCTTCAAAATAATGTGCCAAAAACCTTCCATAGAAAACTGCATGAACTCAAATTCACTTCATTTATTCTTAGTTCATGAGGTATGAATTTCAGACCTACTCCCTAGCTCTCCTAAAACAATAACAAAATAATTGAGTCGGGTTGTTAGGTATGCTCATTCTCACATATATTTATGTGTGTTTGGATGCTAGGTTAGGGCTATCTTGTTGTAATGTACAATGAATATTAAAACATTCATTTCTCCTAAACCATGAGGATTTAGATAAAGTTTCATACACTGTTGGAAATGTATTGGAATAAGATTTCTAACCATATATCTTATGCTACCATTTGATCTAGGTAATTGGATAAAATATGCCTTCAAATATAGGGTGTCCAAATGGGGCCTACTTCTACTTTGGTTGGGTCATATTAAAAAATATTTCATATCTCCTCATTCCTATGGAATTAGAGGGAGTGCCATACAACATTGGTAATGTATCATAATATGTTATTTGACTATTTAAATTCCTCTTTCACTTGGATGACCCTTGATGTCAATAACAACCACTTTCAACACTCACAACTTCTAACCCAAGAAAAAGTAGAATGTTGTGTTGTATATGCATTTTGATGTTCATATGAGTGAGGCTGTAATAGGTCTAGTTTGTTGGTTATTGTATTGCAAATGCCCATTACATTAAATTTCAAATTTTAGTGGAATAGGATTATCAGTGTTCATGTTCCAATATTCTTTCTTCCATTTGGATGCTTCCTCTTGATGGGGATTATATTTGTTATAATTCTGGACCCCCATTACAAGAAACTTGTCTACCGTAAGACACAAAACAATATTATTCATCATGATTTGGGCTTTATTCCCTCCATCACAAGTTCAAATACCTTAGTTGCACTATGATATGTGACCAGAACTATCGGTTATCGAAAACTTTCGCTACACAATGCAATCATTTTTCTCGATTTTACATTTCCACATTAAGAATTGAAACCATTGAATCATTTTCATATGAACATCCATTAGATGGTTTTTTAAGCACCGTTTCTAATGTTCCAATGGTGACAATGTCGATGATCGGTGCGGGGTTGACTCTTGCTGACCCATTGTTGACTGCATAAACCACTACATATTTTTCTTGGTGCTAACCAATTTTTTTGGAAATGTAACTTATACATCGTCCCACTGTTATGACTTCTAGTTGTTGTATAACACGTGTGTCATTAAATTATTTTTGTTCATGGTGTATTTTGGGGCCGACCATTGACCGTCCCGTGCAGGTACAACCCTTGTTGACCTTGTGTGATGTTACATTTTTTGGTTGATTGAGACTGTGACCATAAAATCTGGGTAGGTCCTTTCTTTGTGACCAACCAAAAGAATTTGAACTGCTTGGTCATATACCTAATTGGTCATTCCATGGGTACCATGTGGCACTACCTGATTGTGCCATATGGTCACTTGCCATTGGGCCACAAAGCACAATCACCTACACATGTCACAACTTTTGTCTCTCCCTGATCCAAATCTCTTCAGTTACCAAAATTAACCAAAATATTTTACTTCTGTGATGTTAGCAGAATTGCGTTCAAAAGAATAAATATGTCAAACGACTATAAAAATTTTCCCTTTTCGACAACATCTGTTATGAAACCAACTCACAAAAATATAGAAAAGATAGAAGAATGCCTTATAAATAAGCCTCTTCAAGAGGGAAACCTACTTTACATTACAAAAACGAACAATTCTTAGATGATACAAATGACAAGACCTCCTTTCTATATATAGAAGTCTAAGGGGTTATAGTATAATCATAGCTGACATAACAATAATAATGTGAGGGCACAATAATAACAATAGCGGGCTTTTATGGGGGATACTAATAAAAATATAGGCACTACATGGGAACAACAATATAATAAGGGGGTTGTAATAATAACAATACGGGGTTACACTAGTAGTATAGGGACCCAACATGCCCCCCTCCTTCAAAAATTGTTGTCCTCAATGCTTGAGTAGTTCTTGATGCTTCTATATAAAATTCTTGTCCTCCCATGTGAAATATTTAGCAGGTAAGTTCTTCCACTTGATCAGATACTCTGAAATTGATTGATTTCGTAGCTGTTAGGTTTTATTTCCTATGACTGCTCCAGGTTCCAAAATGGTTTTTCCTTCCTCATCAAGTTCTAGCAATATGGTTTTAACTGGGATCTTTTGCAACTTTTGAATGAGTGGCCACACTTCTTCATCCTTCTTGCATTCATACCTTGTTTCTTTTATCCAATCTAGTTGGATAATAGAAATGGCACACAAAAGTGCTTCCATATCCTCATCCTTTCTTGAGAGTGCATATGCCACAACATTTTGCTTCCCTCTTTTGTAGTTGATTTCAAAGTCATAACCGAACATCTTTGTGACACATTTTTGTTGCTCTTCAAAGGATAATATTTTTTCTAAAATGTATTTAATACTATCATGATCCATTTTTACCTTGAAGTGTCTTCCAATTAGGTAAGGTCACCATTTCTTAAGTGTGTGTAGTATTGCCAACATTTCCTTCTCATAAATAACTTTCTTGAGGGACATTTGTTTGTATGTATGTAACCATAAAAATACCCAATCGCCTACATCAAAACTTATTTCATTGTCATGTTGATGTGCCTATTGTTTCATTCGATTCTGCACCAAAGTGGTGTTATCCTTTGAAAGTTGGAGAACTTGTTGTTGATGCTCATTGTGATCTTTCACTGCTTGAATCTTTTTCTTTTTGATATATCTTCTATATTGAGAGTTTTAGGAGTGGTAATTTCTTATAATGCATTACAAGATATGGTCGGATTCATTTCTTCATGCTCTATGTGATCTTTCACTTCTTAAACATTTTTCTTCTTGATATGTCCTTCTATCTTTTGAGATTGAGGAGTGGTAACTCCTGCCATTGCATTACATGATGTGGTTGAATTCATTTATTCTTTCTTGATATGGTTTTTCACTTATTGAACCTTTTTCTTCTTGATATGTTCTTCTATATTAAGATTTTGAGTAGTAATTATTTCCAATGCTTTACAAGATGTGGTCGGATTCATTTCTTCTTTCTCTGGGGTTAGTTCCTGGTGTATGTGCTCTTATTTTGAAGTTTCTTGATCCTTTTCTTCCTCCTCTCCACAATCGATGTAAAATAATTTCTTCTCAGCACACTGATGACCTTTAATGTATTTTTTATCACAATTGTAACAAAGCCCTTTTTCACTTTTTTCTTCCAATTGTTGTGGTGTAACCCTTGTAGGTTGTGGAAAGCTATGAGAAACAAAACTTAAATCTTTATAGTTGTGAGGGGTAGACTTCCTTGTTGCCATAATTTTTCTTTCCACTTTGTAACAAATCCCTTTTTCTCTTTTTTCGTCCAATTGTAGTGGTGTTGCTCTAAAGAAGGTGTTACTTTTTGTATCCTCATAATGTGCTATAATTTCCTTCGTGAAAATTGACAATGTAACAAGTGATTTAGGAGAACAAAGCCCTTTATACCATAAAAATTGATCTTGTTCTAAATATGATGATGCAATACATACCTTTTGTAAAAGTGGTACACCATTTAATCAAAATATTTCGCCATCTGTAGTATCCAATTTACCGGATCCTTTCCATCAAGCTTTGTCATCTCAATTTTTCATGATTTTAGGATCTTAATATTGAAATGACTATAACTCTCTAATTTCAGATCTCCAAGTTCTGAAATTTATTCCTGTGGTATCCCTCTGATTTCTCTTTTGAACCCCACAGGTTTGACTAGAATTTGAATATCCAAGAAAGAGTTATGCCAAATCTTCCACGGTGACTTGATTATAGACTAGTTCAGTAGAGAAAACTTGCATGACTTGCCATGTCTCACTGTTTCGACCTTAGTACTTGAAACTAATATAAAGAAAACTAAAGGAAGTCCTCTTTCTCAAACTTCTTACACAATTTCAATCTGATGCTCAGAACAAAGTTTATGACGATTTTCCCCTGGTCATTTATTTGGAATATAATTTGGGAGTTTGCAGAAACCCTAACTTCCTCAGCTTATATCTCCAAAAATAAAGCGAGACAATATCTGAAATTTATATGAGTGTTTCAGGGCAATTTCTTTTCAAATGAGTTTTTTTTTAAGATTCTGAAACATCGCAAAAAAGAAGTTATAGAAAAAATTCCATGCTGACTTGTTTTGGAGAAGTGTAACCCTAGAATCTGAAGCTCTGATACGAAATGTTATGTAACCAACACACAAAAAGATAGAAAAGATAAATGAACATATTAGAAATAAGTCTCTTTGAGGGGGAAACCTCCTTAACATTACAAAAATGAACAATTCTTAGATGACACAAATGACAAGACCTCTTTTCTATATATAAGAGTCTAGGGGGTCATAATATAATTAGAGCCAACATAACAATAATAATGTAAGGGTACAATAATAACAATAGTGGGATTTTATGGGGCACAATTATAGCAATATGGAGACTACATGGGCACAACAATATAATAAGGGGGTTGTACTAATAACAATAAGTGGTTACACTAGTAGCATAGGGACCTAACACTATCAAATTTTGGACCCTCAGCCATCTTGAAAATTCCCTCAATGGTTTCTTCCCGAAGATGGCCAAACAATATGTTGCTCTGATGCACATTTTGAGCAAATTATTCCACTCACTCCGAAATTATATGAAAAATGACTATAAACTGGGCATGATTCCGACATTTTCAAAAATCAACCACCAAGGGAATATTTTAGATTGCACAAGATTATTCAAATATTCCTTGATGCTAGACACCTGAATTTCTTCTACTTAGATGGATATTCTGACTTCGTGGTTCGATTCTTGGTGATAAAACATGAAAAAATTTCTATAAGCTTGTCACATTCTCACACTAGCCTCTCTAGCCCTCTAAGGGAATCATTTTGGCATTAATTGATTCCTCCACTTTGGGTTCCACATCCGTATTTTCTCATGGCTCCACTCTGGTCATGGTTTCATCGCTTAGCATTCCACCCTCAGCCTCCTCTCTAATCCACCACCTTTCCCCCATTGAATTCAAGTTTATATATTTGTTTTTGAGGGTGAGTCTACCGATGGTGGCCTAACTGCCACTATATATATATATATATATATATATAGTTGATATTGTTTGGAACTTCGATAGGGGGTGGTGGGGTTTGATTTCTTCCCACCCCAACATTAATACATTTTGATGTGATATGACCGATGGCGTGGGCGAGTCTGGCAGGCCTAACCTGTCCCACATATATTTTTAATATTTTTTGTTTTCTTAAAACAAATTGGCTCTTTTTTACTTTGTCAAGAATAATGGTTATTAGAAAACTTAACCATTTGGCAAATTCATTGATTCCCGATGGTCGAATTCCATCCATTGGGTTCTTGTGAAGTTGTTGCCTCCTTAAGTCTACACTTGGCCAAGTTTGACTAAAACATTGACTGCAAATATCTGAAGCATACGAACTCAGATTTGAGTGTTGTTCACACCATTATAATTAGGGAAATAGAATCTATGATTTTATCATGTTTTCATTTCAATCCAATGATTTTCATTTTTAAGCTATTCCAAGCCACTTATAAATTCTAAATGTCTCTAGAGACAGGTGGATCACTCCCATTTCAGCTACTCATCGGCTTGCTATGTCAGTGCCTAGTTAGTGCCCATCTATTTGTCCATCACTGTATCATCATCCACATCATTGCTTAGTTGGGTTGCCATGTCAGTGTACAATCTATTACATCAACTCAATCTCTATGTCAATTCCCAATTTGGTTTCCATGTTAGTGTACAATATGCCACATTAATACCTAGTTGCCCTACCATGTCATCTTGCTGATGTCATCTCCTGCAACGTGAACTTGCCATGTCACTTATATGGATTTCCATGTGGTAGTCAAACTTTGACTTTGACTTTGTAATTTTTTTCCCAAAAACTTTGACTATCAATAACTTCTGCATACGAGATTGAATTGAGGTGTCGTTCACATCGTTGGAATCAAGATGACAAGTTCTTTGATTTGATGCCAGTTTCAAAATAATTTTAGCACTTTGATTATTGAGCCACTAGGGATCCATTTGGATTATTCCTCCACACTAAGGAGATTTTTTTCCTCTAAAATCATAAAAATGATTGCAATCTCCATCCGCAACATATGCCTCTGACAGTCCACCTTACCTTTCCTTCACCTTTGTACTTTGGAAATTGGAAGTATGAAATCGATACATGTAGCCATATGAAAAATTGTAGCTACTCATACATGTCAACTTACAAAACCCAAAAAAAATCCATACCTTCCAAGAGTTTATAACACACTCATGGTAAAGTTTACATTGATTTACAACATAAATCAAAACCCATGCTATCTAGCCAAAATGCCTAAATATCATTATTTTGCATACACAAGTGATGTTACCAATTCATCACTTTTACAAATAATTTTGGAACATGTGATTTAAAATGGTGGCCTTCAAAAGCTACTTAAAAAGGCTTCCAATTCGAGATGTAGCTTCTTGGGGTACATATTTGAGTGGATCTCTCAACACATGGCTCTATGATGCCCATCCTTGTTACAGTGGTTGCATTGGATCTTATTCCTCCATAATTTCTCAGCCTTCCTTTTCTCTTAATGTGGAAAAGGGTCTTCATGTCTTGGCTTCTTCTTGGTTGCCATTCTTTTCCAACACTTGGAGGCAACATGATTATTCAAACCACAAAATGTACATGGTTTTCAATGCCATAAATTTTTCCTAACATTTCTAGTTTGTTCATAATTGAAAGGAACTCTACAATACATATGTGGATCATACCACTTAGGCTCTTCCTTGTTGTAATTTTGAGAAGGATATTTCGACCATTTTTTTCTCCTCGATCTCTTGTTGGAGGTATCATTAATGCAAAAAAGTGTGCCACCCTTCCTCTTAGCTGGTATTGGAGATGTCTTAGATTATTTGTTTGAGTAACCCCTTGCTTTTGATGCCTTCAACCATTCTCCTTAAATAGACCCCAATCTTGCAAATTGAGGCCTTCTTACAACCTTGAATGCTTGTAATTCCTTGGCCATTAATAACGTCTTCCTCCTTTATACCCCGTCTTGGTGAGAAGTTTCATGTCGGTCCCTGAAATAGGTATCTCAATGCTTCAAATAGAAGTAACATCATGAGAGTTAGTAATTTACTTTACCATTAACTCTGTTGGTTATAGTTGATCATCTTATTTGGTCAAATATCCTTTTGTAGTGGAACATTCTCCCAGTTGTTCCTCTACAGCTTGCTCCAACATGAGCCTCAATTTCTGCTTCTCTTTCTCGACATCTTGTAGAAGCCTTGTAAGCTATACATTATCTTCTTAAATGCAGTGGTTAATCTATTCCAACTCTTGAAGTACTTCTCACTCCAACCCTTTTCCCATTATGACATTCTCAATCCCAGGAAAAATGGTCAAACCACTCTCATACCACTTGATATTCATATTTTTTAGAATACTTTCTTAAACAAAAAGGTTCATTGAATGACCTTACTAACACTTATATTTTCTTGCAAAACATGAGAAAGAACATACTTTAAACAATTTTTCACCAATCCATCAAAATAATCAAGAAGTAGTTAATAAAAAGGAAAGTATAATACAAGACATGATAATGGATTTCCTCCAGTCTAGACTACGTCTCTAGGCCCTCGATCAATAGTCGGGAGGCCGCTTCATTGATCTCAACAAAATATAATGAGTACATGGTAGATCTTCATCAACATAAGGATGGATCTCTCATCTTGTGCGAAATATCTCTCCTATAAAGAGACATTCTCCTACAAATAACTCTCACTAACTAAGACGTTCTCTTTTGATAAGAAAAATAAATTACTTCTCATACAGGTGGCATAAAATAGAGACTCTCACATAACTAAAAATAAGTCCTCTTGAATTTGCTGGTCAAATTCAAATCATACTCATAATCATCATAGTATTCTCCCAAATATGATATCAAATATTGTAAACACTACTACTTTATGATCAAGTGTCAATGTTCCCCTCTTTCAACACTACACCACCTTGGTTTTCATGCAAAGGCTAAAGAAATGAATTTCTTTCAAGAATGTAGATCTTTCTTCCATGCTACAGCATACAAAGATCATCAGAACCCAAAAATCTAGATTGATCCTTTCACTGAAGGAAAAACAAGTGAAAGGCCATAATGCATCATTATGCCTCCCAATTTGACGATGGCCTAAAAATTTGATACTCAAATTCCAGAAAAGACTATGCCATCGAAATCCTTATGAAAAATCACTTCAGATGAGTATAAATTTGACTCCATTCTCACCTCCATACCTTCGCTGCAAAAAAAAAGGCCATAATGTATCATTATACCTCCCAAAATGACGATGGCATGAGAATATACTGCTCAAATGAAAAAACAAATTATGTCATCTTGATCCTTATGAAAAACCAGTTCAGATGATTATAAAATTGTCCCCATCTTGACATTTTTAATTCCAAGCCTCCAAGGAATCTTTTAGATTCCAAAAAGATTCCTCCTGCGTCAAGGTTCCACACTTAAGGTTCTAAAGGGTCAAGGTTATGCCCCTAGTTCAAGGTTTTGTTGTCAAGTTCCACATATTCATAGTTCCATTGGTTTTCGTTCGTATTCACAGTTCAATACAACACACAACTCCATTGTCAGACCACCGTTACCTGTTGGAATGAAAATTCCTTTTATTATATCCACTCGCAGGTAGACATATCAATGCCCAACCTGCAAGCAACCTACAAGCTTATTGTGTTGTTAACTCTATATTTGTATTGTTGACGCGACAAGGGTCCAGCATTCAATACCCACCCGTTCCAACTTTGTAACCAAATGCCACCTTTAGAATCACCCCAATCGCCACAAAAATATTTTTGGCATGAGCATGGGAAAAATAATCTTTTGAAGTGTCATCTTATATGCCATTTTCATTTGAGAACATTTTCATTTTCATGTGAAGGGTAATGTGCATGTATTATAACCATGCATATATGTGTTTTGGATATAGTTCAAAATGCAAAATATTTGATAAATACTAATTTTTTTATGTTGCATAATTATTGAAAGGACATGAGAAACACCTATATGAAAGTTAAATTATTATTTAAATAAATTATATTTTTTTTTACAGGCTAGGAAGAAACTAAGATGGTGGCAACTCTAACGTTGAATGGATGAATAATTTTCCGAATGGGATTCTATTGGTAGAATCGTATGACTATATGCACCTACCAACTTAAGTGGAAACATTGCTTCCTTATTTGGATTTGTCTTTTTATTATATAGTCAATTTAGTAAGAGGCAAAAAACTCAACTGGATATGGTGTATGTACCATTCTACAAACTACATTTGTCAGAGTGTAATATTTCTTGTTGGACAAAATATCATATTTTTTTTATTCCACGTGTGAAGAACAAGTTTATCTCTCATTTCTATTATATTGGCTTTATTTAACATTGTGTATGTACTATTTTACAAATTATGTTGGATAAAATGCCATTATAAATTAATAAGAACAAGTATATCTCTCATTTCTATTATATTGGCTTTATTTAACATTGTGTATGTACTATTTTACAAATTATGTTGGATAAAATGCCATTATAAATTAATATGGCACAATTCTGTTATCGTTTTTAATTGGACACATGAAGAATAATTCAGTGCTTCATTTTTATTATATTATTAATTTAATATGCAACAAATAGTTAGTTTAATATAATTTATGTACCATTTTATAAATTATATTACCTATAAAGGATATGTTTTACATTCGACAAAATGTTCTTAGACCTTATAATTTCATAATTCTTGTTATATATATATATATATACACACCAAATTGATGTATGATATCACCTCCTCTGTGTGACAAAGGACCTACCTTCGCATCACAATTTGATTCCTAAAATCTCTGAAGGTTTACAAACTCCCCCTCTAGATTTAAACATGTGGTCTCATATGAGGAAGCACATGTTCTTAACAGTTAAACCCGTTCAATCTATAAGCCTCCCATTTTGATAAAAATCTTACAACAAGACTACAAGGTTTCAAGTCAAATACGTAACTCTCGTAAGATGATTTTAGAATTACCCAAATGGCCAAAAAATATTTTTTACATGAGAATGGGAAAAATAATCTTTTGGAAGTGTCATCTTGTATGCCATTTTCATTTCAGATCATTTTCATTAAGATGGTTTTAGAATTACCCAAATGGCCAAACAATATTTTTTGCATGAGAATGGGAAAAATAATCTTTTGGAAGTGTCATCTTGTATGCCATTTTCGTTTGAGATCATTTTCATTTTCATGTTAAGGGTAATGTGAATATATTATCACCATGCATATATTTATTTTGGATATTGTTGTTCAAAATGCAAAATATTTGATAAATACTACTTTATGTTGCATAATTATTGGAGGAACCTCATAAACACCTATATGAATGTTAAATTATATTATTTAAATAAATTATATTTTTCTTTTATGAGCTAAGCAGAGCCTAAGATGGAGTCAACTCTAAAGTTGAATGGAAGAACAATTTTCCCACTAATGGGATTCTATTAGTAGAATTCTATGACACTCGAAACATTGCTTTGTTATCTCAATTTGTCTTTCATTTTTATTATATAGTAAATTTAATAAGAGGCAAAAACTCGATTGAATATGGCTTATGTACCATTTTACAAATTATATTTGTTAGAGTGTGATATTTCATGTTGGACAAAATGTCTGATTTTTTGTTTTTTTTTTTTTCATTGGACATCTAAAGAATACATATGACTTTCATTTTTATTATATTTCCTTTATTAAACAATGTGTATGTACTATTTTACAAATTAAGTTGGATCAAATGCACTTATACACTAAAATGACATAGTTCTATTATGTTATTTTTTTTTTATTAGACATATGAAGAATAATTAGGTCTTTCATTTTTATTATATTATGAATTTAATATGCAACAAATAGCTAATTTAATGTAGTGGGTGTATATTTTATAAATTATGTTATTTATAAAGGATATGTTTTACATTGGAAAAAATGTTCTTATACATTAAAATTTCATCAATATTGTTATATATATGTATATATATATTATTATATGTGAAGAATAATTACTAATAGTGTATACATTAAATTGATTGCGATACTTGTATGTTTGCATTGTGTATGTTGAAACACTGTAAACACAACATTTCTCTTCAAGTGTAAATCTACTAGCACCGGTGGGATCACCACCTTTTTTCCTTAAAATAAGCTTTCGTCAATTTATTCATGAAATGGTTTGATTGAATTAATATTTTCTTAATGTAGTGAATGATTCATTTTCATTTGTTTAAAATTTTCTATTTTATAATGGCTAAGATCTATATTATATAAAAATTTGTTCTGATAACAATTAAAAGAGCTCCTCTTTGCTTCGAGATTATAATCTCTACTAACAGGGTTAACCACGCGAAGGTGGAAGCTTAAAAATAATTTATAATTATGATTTGTTGTAAATGTTCCAATTAACTTTTTAATGCTTCAACGGAAAATGTAAAAAAAAAAAAAACATATGTTAAAAATATGCAGAAAATAAAAAAAAATAACCAAATACATTTTTAAAAACAAGCAGAAAAATTAAAAATCTTGAATTATAAGTAAAATTCAATATAATACAATAAACATTAAAATATAATACAATAAAACTATGAGACTTAAGCTAATCATTTATTGACAAAGCACATGCATTTATTGACAAAACAGTTATAAACCTACTTGAGCAATTTCAAAAGCAGTGGAATATAAAATGTAAACACATACATTAACCAGCAGATATTGACAAAACAATTCTCACATTTATATGCAATTTCAAATGCAATGGAATATAAAATGTAAGAACATACATTGACAAAACAATTCTCACTTTTATATGCGATTTCAATTAACACACAAAACTAAAATTTAGATTAAGATATATATAATTTTAAATTTTTAAATATTAAACACACAATATATAAATTAAAATTTGCATTATGAGTACACATTGAAATTCATAATTCAAGACAACAAAAACATGATTGCAATTTCAAACAATACGCAAAATTCAAATTTAAATAAGGAAATATACAATTTTGAATTTTTAAATATTAGACACAAAATACAAATTCAAATAGGAAAACACATTTTTTACAATCCCAAATAAGGAAACACACATCAGAGAATTTCAAGTCAATACTAAAACTAACACTCAAATATTAAATAAACAAACACACAATATACAAAATAAAACATACATTTTATATACAAACTCAAATTTAGGCTGTGAAATTATTACAATCACAATTCAATACAACAAACACATAATTACAATTTCAAGCCACAAACATTACAAATATTCATAAATAAATATCCACAAGCTCACTCACACATATATATTGAAGTTCTAATAAAAAGAGATACAGAGTACAAGTTCAAATAAATAAACACTCAATATACAAATTCAACTAAACACACAACATACAATTTCAAAGAACTAATTGTGCATTAGACAATTTCAAGTCAATAAAAGAAAACACTCAGACATGATTATGCAACTTTAAGAAAAAAAATAAACAGACAATATACAAATTAAAATCTGCATTATGCATACACATTCAAATTCATCAATACAACAAAAACACATGATTGCAACTTCAAACAACACACAAAATTAAAATTTAAATATGGAAATATAAATGTTTTTGAATTTTTAAGTATTAGAGACAAAATACAAATTGAAATAGAAGAACACATACTTTACAATCCAAATAAGGAAACACAAATCGGACAATTTCGAGTCAATACAAAAATAAACACTCAAATATTAAATAAGAAAACACACAATATACAGAGGACAAACACAAAATTCAAATTTAAATATGGAAATATACATTTTTTAAAATTTTTAAGTATTAGACACAAAATACAAATTGAAATAGAAGAACACATACTTTACAATTCCAAATAAGGAAGCACAAATCAGAGAATTTCGAGTCAATACAAAAATAAATACTCAAATATTAAATAAGAAAACACATAATATACAAAGGAGAAGTTCAAATAAACAAACACACAATACACAAATTCAACTAAACACACAACATACACTTTCAAATAACTAATTAGGTATCATACAATTTCAAGTCAGTAAAAGAAAACACTCCAATATGCTTATCGAACTTTAAGAAAAAATGAACTCACAATATACAAATTAAAATCTGCACTATGCATACACATTCAAATTCATAATTCAATACAACAAAAACACATGATTACAATTTCAAACAACACAAAATTTAAATTTAAATAAGGAAACATACAATTTCAAATTTTTAAATATTAGACACAAAATACAAATTCAAATAGAAGAACACATATTTTACAATTCCAAATAAGAAAACACACAATATACAAAGTAAAATATACAATTTATATACAAATTCAAATTTATGTTTTGAAATTAATTACAATCACAATTCAATACAACAAACACACAATTGCAATTTCAACCCACATGCAATGCAAATATTCATAAATAAGCATTCACACACACACATATATATATATGTAATTTGAAATAAAGAAACATATAGAGTACAAGTTCAAATAAACAATCACACAATATACAAATTAAAATCTACATTATATTATGCATATACGTTCAAATTCATAATTCAATACAACAAACACATGAATACAATTTCAAATTACATACACATATTCATAAATAATCATTCATACAACCATTCACATACATATGGAATTTGAATTAAATAAAAATACAAAATACAACTCCAAATAAGCAAACAAACAATATACAGTTTTGTGTTGAAATACAAAAGAAAATAATCATTGTCAAAACCACTCACATATATATTCGATTTCAAACAGGCAAACACACAATTCCACTAACAAGGCAAACACACAATTCCACTAACCCACGCACATACAATTTAAAATGATGAAAGAAATATGGTACAATTTCAATTCAAAATATCAACATAAATACATAAAACATTTTCAAAATCACAAACATATATATACCATTTCAAAGAAGTAAATATATAAGAAATGGATTTATATATACTTATTCTCTCATTAGATTATATAAAAAATTACAATACAAAAGGCTTTAAAAATCAATGAAAAGAAAAACAAACAAAAAAGCACCAATATGAATGGTTTTTTAATTAGAGAGATATTTAGTGTTTTCCAATACATTGTGGAAGGTTGTGTAATTTGTATTTGGGTAAAATATTTTAATTTTTTTTAATTATAAGTGTGTTTTTGGTTAAATGCAATTGTAATAAGTGTTGTAATATAAATGGATGATCATGGAAGTGTAATATGACCTTCTTCAAATGTAAATGGTGTAAAGTAAATGCATCTTAAAAAAATGTGTTGTGACTATGAGTTGAAAGAAAAGTAATCAACACAAACAAAAATAACTACACTACTCAAAGAAAAATAGAGCCCATCCTCCTTAGCAGTTGTAAGGAGTTTAGCCCCTTCCATAAAAAAATATCTTCTCTTACAATATTTAAAGAAAGAAAAAAAATAATATATAACTACATCAATATTTATTTTGGGCAAAACTCTTTTTGCATGTAGTACCATACAAGTATTAGAGAAAAACCATATATTTTTAATAAGATATAACAAAAATTATCAACTTTTCTTAAATATAAAAAGAATGATCATTTCTATCACATATTTAAATAATGAAAAGAAATATGAATTTACTTTCCTTCACACTTTTTTCTAAAAGTATAAGTCATTTCTGGAAACAACTCCTAAAAAGATGCCCATAAAAAAAAATATTATTAATGAAATATGAGATGAGAGTTTTATTTTAATTCTTTTCATGGTCCAAAAACTAATAAACATAATTTTTATTTTTAAATAAAAATATATATTATGAATCATGATTATATATGTAATCAATGATATAATTAAATTTGATTTTTAAAAGGTAGGATAGGTTATTCCATTCTATGAAAAATAAAAGTAAAAAACAATTCATTTCATTTTATCTCACTTTAATTATCTCTAGGAAAAACCATTACAAATGGTAGAGGGGCATAATTGACTGTCCAAAAAAGGTTGTAACTGATACAGAATGGAAGCGAACCGAAACAGGGCTATATAACATAGAATTCCCAATTGACGCGAAAGAGCTGAGCTGAGCTGCATTATTATTATTTTTTTTAAAGTTGAATAAACCAATGATAAAAAAGAGAATTGTATTAATATTTTGAAAATGTAT
>APFE031285101.1:0-42445 GCA_000404065.3 Pinus taeda
TTCCAATATTGTCATAAGAAGCATATGCATATTCTAGTAGACCTAATATTATTGAACAATATTTTTAAAAAATAAATATTTTTAAAAATTAAAATGTATCCAAAACTTATAAGGTTGAATCATCATGCATCCATCCATATTGAAGTTCCGTTTTGCAATTGACACAACAATTTCTTATACTCATTTCTTAAACTCGATTTTCGTATACATAGTCACTGAACTTTATTCGTTTACTAGTCATATATGTTAGTTATTAATTTTGTGTGACCAAGGATTTCATACTACGCCTATGATGATTTTTATTTTGGATGGGAAATTATTGCATTTATGGAACAATAAAATCAACAGTTTTTTCAAAATATGTAATCTATTTTTAAAAGCAAATTAATATAGTAGTTTATTTGTTTATATATATATATATATTCTTACTCTTCTTCTATTGATAAGGGAGATTGGTTAGTTCAGTATATATTCATTTAACATTTATAAAAAGAGTTAGAGTTTTCATAAAGGGATGAAAATTTCATTCGTTATGTTGAATTTTTTTTGTTTGTATTTATAAAATTTCTTTTCAGTAGTTTTTAAGTGACTTTTATAAGTTTCTGGTGGATTTTGGCTTGAAACTCGCCAAAACAAATTGTAATCAAATCTTGATTTGTGTCGTTTAAATTGAATTTTTTATTGCATATATGGATTCAATACCATGCTAAACCCTTGCAACACCTTTATTTTTAAGAGCTCACTTCTCAAAACTGCGATTTCAATGAAATCTTTCAACACTACTCTATTTTATAATTTATATTTAATTTTTTAATTATATTGATTAAAATATTTTATATTTTTCTATTCTATACGGAAAGAATACGTTTTTGTAAAACATATATTGTATTTTCATTTAAATATTTATATATCAAATAGATTTTCAAGAAATATAAAATTATATTTTATAATTGGTTAATAGATTCATTATTTATCTTCCTTATTTGTTTCTGGATTTCTTTTAATAATTATATGGAATGTATATTTAGAATTCATAATTAATGCCATATAGTGCTAGTTTTTCTTTTTTAATTAGAAAGATATAGGTTTTACTTCAAATATCATAATGAATGTATTATTAACTATTTCATATCAAAAAATAAATTAAGTAAAACTATATATGGTTAGATTATAATTTTTTGTAGAGAATGGTTTTCTTTATTTAAGGATACATCATGTGATATTTCAGTAGAAGAATTGGGGTTCAAGCTTGGTTTGGAAGATTAGGATTAAGATAATGAAGCATTCTTAGGTTTCACAATTTAGACAAAAAATATTGTTTAAGGTCTTAGGCTTAAAGTTATGCAAGAATATGGTTAACTAATATATCTATGTTAGGTAAGAACAATTTATGTTAGTTAGGGTAGAGCATGTTAGGCTAAGTAAAGTTAGGTTAAGGGAAGGTAGGATAGGGTTTTTTTAGGCTACGATATCTAAGGTATCTTATATCAAGGTGTGTTAGAGTAGGTTAGCATATGGTGGGATAAGTTAATGTAGACTAGGCTTGTGTAGGGTGGGATGCACTTGATTAAGTTATGTAGATTAAGATAGGCTAAGTTATCTTAGGCTATTTTAGAGGTAGGTCGGGCTTTGGTAGATTACTATATATTAGTTTTTTTTTAAATGAGGTTGGGTTCAGTTAAGCAAGGTATAGCGACATTACAATACTCTAGTCATGCTAGGATAATCTAAGTGTATGTAATATAGTGTAGCATATATGATTATAAGAGTAGGGTGTTGTATTTTAGTGTATGCTATGTTATGTAACCCTACAATAGCATAAATTATGGAAGTGCAGGCTAGGTTTGACTAAGTCAACTTATGGTAGGGTAGGCTAGCTTAGTTAGGTTAGAATAATTAGGTTATATTAAGCTAGATTAGGTGAGGCTACAATAAGATAGGCTACATTAAACTAGGAAAGTGTGATCATCTTAGGGTTTACACAATAGATCATAAAATTTGTGTGTTGGACTAGTAGCAACCCATTTGTGAACTATCTTTTATAACCATTGCTACAAGAAGAAACCAGCACTCACAAACATACAAACACTCACTTACTCACACATGAAATCTCTCTCTATCTCTTACTCTCACTTAATCTCTCTCAGAGTCCTCTATTTAAAACAACACCCCTCCAACTTGGTCTCTCCCTTATTCACTTTGTGAGTAGTGGTTGTCTTCATACCCCTCCTTTCACATCTATTTTTCTTATCTTTCTCACTTTTGAATGCTTATTCACTATCTTCCCTCATAGACTAACTCATTATTCCCTAGCTCCCAAACCTTGTCTCTATTTATTTCCCTCTTTGTCTCTCTTGGCCACTTTATCACTCTATCTCTCTCCCTTCCATTACCCACCCACTATACTGCAATTTAATTTATGACTTCTTACGAAACTAGTTGTAGAAATGCATACACATTTTTAGAGATACAAATGTGCATTTGATTTAGTGATAGGAATCAACATGTGCTTTTGTGCTAAAAACATTCATCCATTTCAGTGCTAGAAACATGGATACATGTTTTCAAATTTAAATTTCTCCAAATGGGAAGCTTAAGTACGTGATGACTTCGATTCATCAGATAGATTTGTAGGTTCAAAAACATAGTTGTATGGGCTATAAATACTTGAGAAATAATTTTTTGTGAAAAATTGTATCTATATATATATCATAGACATTACTTTTCTATTAGTTTTAAAAATATATTTTCCTTGAATCTACATACACATATAGATTCTATTGGGAAGATTATATATATAATATATATATATAATATAAAATGTTTTCTATAAATTTAATTTTTTTCTTATTATTTTTAATACATTTTCTTTGGTAAATATAATCAAAGATATTGAAAACACACCCCTTTGTCTAAATTCCCGTTGAAAAATTTTCCGAAACAATTAATTTTTTGGGGAAAAATTATAGGGTATACTAGAACACATTAATGCCTACAACCTTTAAAACAAAAAATGGTTGTTTGATAATGCTAAGACCCATTTATGTTTCTCAAATAGGAGGCCTCCTAATTGGAATGATATAACAAATTTCATAATTTAAAAATTAAACATAAAACTAAGAACATAGTTTTTGGAAAAGACTTGTGCATAAGAACACTCTACTCTTTAAAACTCTATATACTTTTGTATAAAAATTTGATTATTTAGTTTCACAAAGAGTTTACAAAAGAAAAAAATGTAGTATAATTTTCAGGAAAATTAAACTACCAACGAGAGGAAAAGTAAATATTCACATACATAAACACAATTTCTACATAAAAAGTATATTTTCATCCTCAAATGCATTGTATGAATACCTCTTATCATCGCTACAAGTTACTAGTTTTCTAATGCCTTATCACATACCAATTTTAAGTGACATTGGTGCTCCTATTATCTCTAAGTTTGAGATTAGGATACAGTTAAATTTGGGAAAATGTTTTTCTTAGAATATATAGAAATCTTTAGAAAAATAAACAAAATCAATTCATTCAACAAAAAAATTTTGTGTGAATATTTAGAAAGTGTTTATGACCCTTTAATTGAGTCACTCTAGAAACATTGGGATTCAAATTCTATTTTATGGAAACTATGAAGATCTTAATTGAAATAGATTGAGTGTTTATAGTAATTAATTTGAAAGCCGTAGATAAGGTTTAATGGTTAGGATTTGGTTTAAATCTAATCTTTATTTGTATGATATGTCATTACCGTGAACACAAGCACCAATCATGATGGACTCTATTTTAGATGGAGAGTTTGACCCATGTTTTCTTCACCTAGTTCCATTTGACATATGGAATGAGAGGAAATATATAGCCATTCTTGTTGAAGAAGTTACTTTTGAAATCAACAATATCTAGTAGATATTTCATATATTTCATATTAAAGGTTTCAACCATTCTTAAATTGTCGTTAAAATAAATAAATATATCCTTGTTAAAACTAATATTGTCAAGTCTCAAGCATACTCATAATTTCTAGACATTAATTCTTTATAATTTTAAGATGCTGTAATATATATATATCTATATTATAATATATATATGAAAGAAATTGATCATAAAGAATGGTCTTGTCTCGATGACATTTTTTACTTGTACTGATCTAGTATTTTTTTTTTTCAAAATCAGAATGTTTGGAATGATTGATTCATCGTATTGATGGTGAAATAGATTCAAAACCATAAAGAACCCTTGGGGTATCCATAATAGTGATGTTTGATAGCATCCATAATCGTGATGTTTGATAGCTCTAACCTAGATTTTAAAAAAAAATCTACACGATATGTCATAATCTTGGTGGAATTCCCATTATTTTCCGACTAATTTGTAAGTTTTTTAGAGTAGGCTGTAAAGAAAAATGAACTATCACACTAATAATTTATCATCAATATTAAAGAAAATTACAACATAAATCATGGGTGCGCTTATTTGTGGTTGATCGTATTATAATTTTTTTTTATAGGGAATAAGCGTCAAGGTTCAAATCTTCATATACCAAGTGTAAAACAAATAAAAAAAACTGCCATTAAACTCAATTTTTTTTTAAATATTATGTAATTTTGTGAAAAAATAATAATATATTATAATAACATTATGATAAAGATAAAAAATATAAAAATATATGAATTTAAAATTGCAAACTCAACAAATTTTCACATAAGATATTTGAAATCTTCACAAAATCCAACTCCATCATAATTTAATTGTCTATATCATCCACTCATTTAAGTATAAATAATATTAAAAATGAGAATAACATTTGAAATCAAAATAGCAACAAAAAAGTCAAGCTTAAAAAGTTTTTTTGTTCTAAATAGGATACATAAATAGAATAATTTAAATAATTTCTGTTAAGAATGATGTTAATGAAATCTCAAATCAAAATAGAAAGAGAAGAAGAATGTTTGAGAATGGTGGTTCACATAAAAATTAACAGTTGAGAATATATATTAGAGGTAATGAACCATAAATATAATAAAATTTTGAAATCAAAATAACACAAATGTTGAAGCCTCAAAGGGATGGTGCCCAAAAATAGATAGATAAATAGAAATTCTTAAGTAATATATGCTGAAAATGATGTTGATGGAACCTAAAATCAAAATAAAAAATAAAAATAAAAACACAAAAACTTTTAAGGATAGTAACTAAGAAATGATGTTAATCAAATTTAATAAAATAGTAAAAATTAATAATAATCATTTAATTTCAAATAAAATAAATCTACCTATAAAATATTTTGAAACACACACACACACACACACCACAAAATTTCAAAAGGAATAATACCAAAAAAAAAATAATAATCGAAAAATTAATAAAAAAATATAAAATATAAATATATGAATTATAAAATTTAAATTAAAAATTTAAAGATCAAAAATAGAAAACACACATCCATAGCCTAGGCTATTTTGAGGCGACTGTTAATGAAATTTAAAATGAAAACAAAAAAACAAGTAAACGTTACGACGGAAAATCATTCATATTAATGAAATTTTGAATTAAATAAAAAAATAAAAATAAATTGAATTAAATAAAAACCTAGATTATGCAGTGATTTTAACCGTTGATAAAAAGACAAAATCGTTTAATGATTATATTTTAAATCTCGATAAAAAAGACAAAAGCGTTTAATGATTATATTTTAACAGTTTCCAATTATTTTGTAACTTAAAATGGAAATAGAAAACGCACGAGAGATGTAACTTAAAATGGAAATAGAAAACGCACGAGAGATGGTGACTTAAAAGCACATACAGAAAGAACCGTTGAGAATGGAGGACAGTTTAACCGTTGAGATGTTGTGGATTTTGTTTCTGTCTGCGATTTAAATCTGATACACGTGGATGCAAACTTTAAATCTGCGATTTAAATCTGATACACGTGGATGCAAACTTTAAATCTGATACACGAGGATGCTGGTTGAGGATGCTGGCTTGCAGGAGAATTTGATTTGGGAGCAACATAGAAGGCTGGATGGAAGGAGAATTGGATTTGGAAGCAACAGAGAAGCCTGGATTGAAAGAGAATTGGATCTGAATTCCTGCAAATATAATTTAGATTAAATTTTAATGTCTCGCAGAAAAGAGCGACCCGCTTGCTGAATTCTGCTTTTAATCGAAATCCCAGAGCGTCATAGCACTAATCTATTTCAGGTACAAGCCTTTGATATATTTCTTCCCAATTTACTTTTGCAATTGTGAACGTCGTTTATTTTCCCAATTTGTAAGGGCACATCCAGGTACTAGTAAAAGAATTAATCACAATAGTTGGTGAATTAGTAGCGCTTTATTTAAAATCTATTGACGGGTTTCCTTTCCATGCAGTTACTTTCGTTTTAAATTATTTTAATGTCTTGCAGAAGTGAACGAGCCCCTTGTACCATCTTTTGGCAGATTTTTGTGTTTGTGGTTGCACTGTGTGGGTATGTGGGAAGTGAAGCTTTCTACGAGTGCTGCAGACTTTGTTGCTTTGTTGCTTTCAGCATTTACTTTTGCAATGGTGAACGTCGTTTATTTTCCCAATCGTGAATGACTTGAATCCCATTGCGTCAGCCATCTACCATCCCTTGTGGACGGATTCAGTATTGCAGGTTTTTCTCTCTTTCTGCATTTCTTTCTCTTGGGCATGAATGTTCCACATAATGGTATGTATTCTATCATTTCAGCCATGTCTTTGCCTTGCAGGGTTTGGACTTGACTTTCCTATGTTTGCGATGGACGGTTTGGGTTCGCTTTCCTTCTTTATTCGAATTCTTCTTTAAATCCATAGCACTCAAACTAAACGCGAATACACGAGAGTTATCAAAGGCTCTGCATGCCCATATGGCTGCTCTATACTTACAAGTAAAATATCGTCGTTCAAGCGCTTTTCCATCTTTGAAAATTTTGCGGTAACTCCAGTTAAGTGTGTTTTTCAGTCTCCAATGTCCACATTATTTGAGTAACCTCTTTGACTTTGTTAAAGCGTTGTTCAACTATATTTTCTTCTTTGAACATATTGTTACAACTCAAGGTATGTATGTGTCTCAATTTGCTTTTTTAATTTAACATGTTTAACTCTATTTTAGTGTTTGATATTGTTTAGTGATTTCTTTTTTGCTATATGATTTGATGTGCTCTCCCTTAAGTTACTTTAGTTTATGATTTTTTTTTTCTATGGCTTTATTTACAATAGAATTTTATTTTTGAATTTGTTTAGGATAGCTTACAATATGATATGCTAGGATTAGGCTCAACTAGGCTAGGCTAGGTTATGTCAAGTTAGAGAAACCAAGGAAAGGCTAGGTTAGGCTAGGGTAGGTTATGTTAGTGTAGGCTAGGCTAGGCTAAGTTAATTTAGTATAGGCTAGGTTACGGTAGGTAAGCTTAGGATAGGTTATGCAAGGCTAGGTTAGGCGGCTTGGTTGGGCTACACTAGGCTAGGTTAGGTTAAGTTAGGATAGGTTAGGTTAGGCTAGGCTATGCTAGGCTCGATTAGGTTAGGCTAAGCAAGGCAAGGGAAGGCTAAGGCTAAGCTAGGCAAGGTTAGGCTAGGCTAGGCTAGGCAAGGTTAGGCTAGGTTAGGCTAGGTTAGGCTAGTCTAGGCTAGGTTAGGATAGGTTAGATTAGGATAACTTAGGCTAGGCTAGGGTAGGTTGGGTTATGTTAGGTTAGGCATGGTTAGGCTAGGCTAGGCTAGGTTAGGCTAGGTTAGACTAGGCTATGAACGACGAGGCTAGGCTAGGCTAGGCTAGGCTAGGATAGGTTATGTTACTCTAGGCTAGACAAGGCTAGGAAAGGTTACATTTGGCTAGGCTAGGCTAGGCTAGGTTAGGTTAGGCTATGCTAGGCTAGGCTAGGCTAGGCTAGGCTAGGCTAGGTTACGTTAGGCTAGGTTATCTTCCGTTAGGCTAGGTTATGGTAGGTTAGGCTAGGTTAGGTGAGGGTAGGGTAGGTTAGGCTAGGCTAGGTTAGGATAAGCTAGCCCATGGTAGGCTAGGTTAGTCTAGTCTAGGCTAAGTTATGGAAGGTTATGTTAGACCACGGTAGATTAGGGTAGGTTACTCTTGGCTAGTCTAGGCTACAATAGGTTAGGTTAGGTTAGGCTATGCTAGATTAGGCTGCGCTAGGTTAGGCTAGGTTACGTTAGGTTAGGTTAGGGTAATTTAGATAGGATAGGTTAGGCTAGGTTAGCTTAAGCTAAGGTAGGCCAAGCTAGGTTAGTGTAGGCTAGGCGAAGATAGGATAGCATAGGTTAAGCTAGGCCACGTTAAGTTAGGCTAGGCCATGGTACGTTACGCCTAGATAGGTTAGCATAGGTTAGCCTTGCTTAGCCTAGGTTAGGTTAGGTTATCTTAGGCTATGTTAGCTTAGGCTATGCTAGGTTAACGTAGGCTAGGCTAGGCTAGTCTAGGTTAACTAATCTAGGCTAGTCTAGTCCAATCTAGGATAGGCTAGTTAGGCTATGTTAAGCTAGGCCACGATAGGCTAGGTTAGGCTAGGTTAACCTAAGCTAGGTTAGGCTAGGTTAGGTTAGCCTAGGGTAGGTTAACCTAAGATAGGTTATGCTAGGCTAGGTTAGGATATGCTAACCCAAGGTAAGCTAGGATAGATCAGGCCAGGTTACGCTAGGATAGGTTAGGCTAGTTCAGGATAGTATAGGTTTGACTAGGCTATGTTAGGCTAGTTTAGGATAGGCTAGGCTAGGTTAGGAGAGGGTAGGATAGCCTAGCCTAGCTTAAGCTAAGGTAGGCCATGCTAGCTTAGTTTTGCCAATGCTAAGTTACACTAGGATAGGTTAGGTTAAGCTAGGCTAGGCCAAGCTAGGCTACGCTAGCCTAATCTAGGCTAGGCTAGGTTATGTTAGGTTACGCTAGCATAAGGCATGCTAGGTTAGTTTAGGCTAGGCTAGGCTAGCTTAGGTAAGGCTAGCTTAGGAAATTCTAGGCTAGGCTAGTTTAGGATATGATAGTCTAGGGTCGGTTGGGCTAGGCTAGGTTAGATTAAGCTAAGTTAGGCTAGGCAAGGCTAACTTAGGCTAGGTTAGGCTAGGCTAAGCTAGGCTAGGCCAAGCAAGGCTAGTGTAGGGTATGCTAGGTAAGGGGAGGTTAGGCTAGTGTAGGTTAGGCTAGGTTAGGCTAGGCTCATTTACACTAGGCTAGGATAGGATAGGCTATGGTAGGTTATGTTAGGCTAGGCTAGGCTAGGTTAGGTTAGGTTCTGTTAGGATAAAGTAGTTTAGGTAATCTAGGTAGGTTCGGTAGGCTAGGAAGGCTAAGTAGGTTCACTAGGCCAGGTAGGTTCATTAGGCTAGGTAGGCTTGGTTAGGTTAAGTTAGATAGGTTGGACTAGGATAGGCTAGGTTAGGATATTCTAGGCTAGGCTAGGCTATGCTAGTTCACGCTAGCCTAGGTTAGCTTTGGCTAAGCTAGGCTAGCCTCAGCTAGGTTAGGTTAGGTTAGGATAGGTTTTCCTTGGCTAGGTTAGGCTAGGCTAGGTTAGGTAAAGTCAGGCTAAGTTAGTTTAGGTTATGCGAGTCTATTTAGGGTTATTCTTGGCTACACTAAGCTAGGCTACCCCAAAGTAGGCCACCCTAGCTTAGGCTAGGCAAGGCTAGGAAACCCTAGGCTACCGTAGGCTATGCTAGGCAAGCTTAGGCTAAGCAAGGCGTAGCTAGGCTATGCTAGGCTGGGCTAGTCTAGGCAAGGTTAGGCTAGGCTACACTAGGCTAGTTAAGGGTATGTTAGGCTGGGTTAGGCTGGGCTAGGCTAGGTTGGGTTAGTAAAGGTTAGGCTAGTTTATGTTAGGCTAGGTTAGGCCAGGCTAGGATAAGTTAGGCTTGGCTAGGCTAGGATAGACTAGGTTCAACTAGGTTAGGCTAGCTTAGGCTAGGTTAAGCTAGGCTAGGTTAACCTAGATTAGGCTAGGGAGGTTAGACTAAGGTAGGCTAGGGCAGGCTAGGTAGGGTAGGCTAGGTAGGCTAAACCAAGCTAGGCTAGGCTATGTAGGTTAGGTAGGTTAGTTAAACGAGGAAGGACAAGTAGGCTAGGTTAGATTAAGCTAGGCTACACTATGCTAGGTTAGTTTAGGTTAGGGGAGGTTAGGCTAGGCTAGGATATGTCAGGGTAAGCTACATTAGGGGAGTCTAGGCTAGCTTAGGTTAGACTAGGGTAGTCTAGGTTAAGATAGGTTGTGTTAGGATAAGTTAGGTTTGTTAGGCTAGGTAGGTCCCGTAGGTTAGATAGGCTTCGTTAGGTTAGGATATGTAGGCTACGTAAGCTGGGTATACTAGGTTACATTAGGTTAGGTAGGCTAGGTAAGATAGGTATACTGGTTGGGTTAGGTTAGGTTCGGTGACCTACGTAGGTTAGGCTACGCAAGTCTAAGCTAGGCTAGGATAAGATACGTATGGTTAGGCTAGGTTAGTTTAAGCTAGGATAAACTAGGATGGATTAGACCAAAGTAGGTTAGGTTAAGCTACACTAGGATAAGCTATGTTAGGGTAGGCAAGGTTAAGCTAGACTAGATTAGTTTAGGCTAGGTTAGGTTAGTCTAGGCTAGTTTATGTCAAGCTAGGTTAGGCTAGGCTAGAGTAGACTATTGTATGCTATGATATGTGAGACTAGGTAGGCTAGGTTCGTCTAGGCTATGGTTAGTTTGGTTAACATAAGCTAGAGTAGGCTAGGATACACTAGGTTAGTGTAGGATAGAGTAAGCTAGGTTAGGTTAGGACAGGTTAGTCAAGGCCAGTTTAGGGTAGCTTATGTTAGGTTAGGCTAGGCTAGGCATGGCTAAGCCAACCCATGCCAGGTTAGGTTAGGCTAGGTTAGGTAAGGCTCGGCTAGGCTAGGTAATGCTAGACTAGGTTAGAAACGGCTACGCTAGGCTACGATAGCCTAGGCTGGGCTAGGATAGGCTCGCTAAAGGAAGGCTAGGTTACTCTAGGCTTGGATATGGTGGGCTAGGTTAGGCTATGTTAGGTTATGCTAGGGTAGATTAGGCCAGGGTAGATTAGGCTAGGTTAGGATATGCTAGGTTAAGCTAGTTTAGGATAGGCTATGTTAGGCTAGGTTAGGCTAGGCTAGTCTAGCTTAAGCTAACATAGGCCAATTTAGGTTAGTATAGTCATGGTTAGGTTAGGCTAGGCAAGGCTAGGCTAGGTTAAGCTAGGCTAGGTGGGGCTAGGTAAGGCTATTTTTGGCAAGGATAGGCTTGGCTAGGTTAGGCTATGTAAGGGAGGCTAGCCAAGGCTAGATTAGGCTAGGCTGGGCTAGGGTAGGTTATGTTAGAATAATTTTTGTTAAGTAGTCTAGGTAGGTCTTGTAGGTATAGTAGGCTAAGTAGGTTAGCAAAGGCTAGGCTAAGGCTAGGTTAGGCTAGGCTAGGTTAGCTTAGGCTAGGCTAAGTTAGCTTAGGCTAGGCTAAGTTATGCTAGGCAAGTCTAAGCTAGGCTACGTTAGGTCGGGTAGGTCCAGTAAGCTAGTCTAGTCTTAGTAGGCAGGGTAAGGCTAGGCTAAGACTAGGTTAGGTTAGGCTAGACCATGTTAGGCCAGGTAAGGCTTGGCTAAGTTAGGTTAGCTTGGGCTACACTATTTTAGGTTAGGCTGGGTTAGGTTAAGCTAGGCTACCCTAGGCTAGTCTAGGCTAGCGTAGGCTATTTTAATCAAAGCGAGGATAGGCTAGGTTATGCTAGGGTAAGCTAGCCTAGGTTTGGTTAGGCTTAGTTAGGTTAGGGTAGGCTATGTTAGGCTAGGTTACATTAAGTTAGGTAGGCTAGCCTAGGTTAGGTTAGGCTCACTTAGGTTAGGGTCGGTTATGTTAGGTTAGCTTAGGGTGGGATTAGTTACGTCAAGTTAGGTAGGCTAAGTTAGGGTTGGTTATGTTAGTCTAGGTTAGGCTTGGTAAGGTTAAGTTAGGTAGTCTATGTAGGCTAGGTTGGGCTGGGCTTAGTTATGTTAGCCTAGGTTAGGTTTGGTTAGGTTAAGTTAGGTAGGTTGGGCAAGCTTGAGAGACTAGTTTAGGTTAGGTTAGGATCAATTAGCTTAGGTAGCCTATGTAGGTTAGGCTAAGTAAGGCTAGGCTAGGGTAGGTTACGTTAGGCTAGGCTAAACTAGGATAGATTAGGCTAACATAGGTTAGGCTACACTAGGTTAGGCTAGGTCAGGCTCGGCTAGGTTAGTTTGGACTAGGTTAGGTTAGGTTATGCTTGGCTAGTTTATGTTAAGCTAGGTTAAGCTAGGGTAGGATAGGCTATGTTGGGCTAAGTAGACTATGCTATGTTAGGCTATGGTAATCTTGGTTAAGCTATGCTAGGGTGGGCTAGCTAGGATATGTTAATTTAGGATAGACTATGTTAGGTTAGGTTAGGATAGGTCAGGCTAGTCTATTTTAGGGTATTTTATGTTTTGTTAGGCTAGGCTAGGTTATGATAGGCCAGATTAGGTAGGCTAGGCTAGGTTAGGCTAGGCTAAACAATGCGAGGCTAGTTTATGCTAGGCTAAACCATGCGAGGCTAGTCTAGGTTAGGCTAAACCATGCCAGCCTAGCCTAAGCTAGGCAAGGCAAGGATGGGTTAGGCTATGTGAGGCTAGGCTAGGTTAAGCTAGGCTAGGCCAAGCTAGCCTAGGCTAGGTAAGTCTAACCCAAGCTAGGTTAGGCTAGGTTAGGCTAGGCTAGGCTAGGCTAGGTTAGTCTAGGTTAGGTTAAGCTAACCAAGATTGGGGTAGGTTATGCTAGGCTAGTTTAGGCTAGGCTACGCTATCTTAAACTAAGATAGGCCAGGATAGGTTAGTCTAGGCAAGTATAGGTTAGGCGAGGTTACGCCAGGCTAAGCTAGGTTAACCTAGGTTAGGGAAAGATAGGCTAGGCTAGGTTGGGATAGTTTAGGCAAGGTTATGTTGGCCTAGGCTAGGCTATGTAAGGTAGGCTACGCTAGGGTAGGTTTGGTTTGGTTATGTTAGGGTAAGTTAGGTTAGGTAGGCTAGGTAAGTTCGATAGGTCTGGTAGGCTAGGTACACTTACTTATGCCAGGTTAGCCTAGGTTAGGGTAGGCTAGCAAAGGAAACAACCAATTTGAGAGCAAGGAAACTCTAAGGATAGTGTTTCACTTGAGAGAGGGAAGCTGTAAAACCTTATAGTGAAAACTAAATGTTTAATTTAATTTTACCACAATGATGAGGTAAGCCATGGTCTACGTTACAATGCAAGTAGAGATTTAGATATTTAAAGTTATTTTTATTTTCTTTAAATTCCTATTATGGAAAGCAATGGAAGTTATTGAGATAATATACTAGTTGAAAATTTGCATTTACGAGGCAGTTAGAGGATGATTACTATCTCCCTAGAGATAAAACATCTTAGTGGGAAAATAAGCCAAGGAAGGAAAAAGGAAAATTTTAAGGCATCTTGGAGGGAAGGAAAAGAGTTTGAAAACATTGAATAGGATGTTGTTAGGGTTAGGTAAGATGTTGCTAAAATGGTATTCTTCAATTGGGCATAAATCTAGTGGAAACCCTATATGAGACTTGTGTATTTATGAATTCGTGGCTGGAAAGATTAGTGTCAATGTGAGAGAGCAGACCTTAATAGGTCACTATCAATTTGTTGTTCTGGAATTGAAAAGGCTCAGGGGTATAATTGGTGGTTGTAGTTCTCATTTATCAGGAGGAGTGGTCTTCTGATATGTAATTTCCTAGCAACCTAGATTAAGAAAGATACGTACCTTAATTTGTGAATTTAAGAACCTAGATTACCACTATATTCATTATAATATGAAATTTTTCTAGGACCCTATGTACTAGTTATAAAGATGGATATAATTTGGGGTTGGATAGTCTAATTGAAAAGATAAATTATATATAAAACATCTCTTGCTTAATACTAATTATTTTTTATAAATATTTTCTCCGTGACTTCTATTTGATATATAATAGATAACTTTGGAAATTTGGTTCTCAGGGAATGTACTTACAAGTTTATGGAGGATCTAGAAAACTCAATTTTATTAAATCTAACTATTAAATCAATATTATGCCTCAAAGTTAGTTCCTAGATAGGAGCAAGAGGGGCCAATCTAGGAGCAAGAGGGGCCAAATAGCGAGTATCAATCCCTGTTAATTTCTAATTGATATCAACTTATAAATGAGAGTAGTTCAAGGGTGAAGCTTGCTGTGCTAGCAAGTCTAGAATGTGTCTTTACTAATCTTACTTTTTCTTACCAAGGGAATGTCATAAAGGATAAATGAAACCAATTTTCACAAAACCCATGTTAAAGGGAAATATAGGGCGTAATTGAACAAAGAGATAAAATTGAATAAGGAAAGTATTTCTTTTCTAGAAATTAAATAACTGTTAAAATCACTGCATATGGAACTCATATATAGAACAATGTAAGAGATTACACTGTGGAATTAATTTGAGCTATCATATATAAAACGAGAGGAATTTATACTTTCAACATTAAATGGAACGGTTATTAGAAATAGATAAGAAGATAATTTAGAACCCATGAAGTAAATTATTTACAATGTTAATATTTTACCATATGATAACAACATTTTCACGGGAAACCAATATATGGGAGCAGCTTCCATATGTATATGTATAAAAAAAATATACAGCGAGGATTTAAAAATTTTGCAACCCTCGAATAATAGAGTCATTGCAACAAGTTTACCATGGTGGTTCATGATAGTTTTATTTTCAAAATTTAATTTTGAATATGAAAAATAAAACCACGACTGCTTTCACAGTATATGAGTTACAAGCTATAACTCTGAATAACCATAAGGGAACCCGAAAATTATTAAATAAAAAGGAGCACTACTACATAAGGGAGGGTTTTAAGGCAATATTTGAGACAATTTTTGGGTTAATTGTCTTAACTTAAGACAAAAAAAAACTTCTATATTGTCTTTATGTGGCCATCTCAAAAATTATTGTGTTAAAGATTAATTCCTTAAAATATATTGCCTTAAAGATTATTGTCTTAAAAAGTATTATCTTAAATATTATTGTCTTAAAAAACATTGTCTCTATAAAAACAATATATAACACACGCATTATTCTCTCTTAGGAGACAATTTCATTTTTGTCTCTCTCGAGACAATTTCATTTTTGTCTCTCTTGAGACAACAATTAGATTAGAGACAATATGTCTTTAATAATAACTATTATCTCTCTAGAGACAATAAAATGTTTATTTAAAGATCACTTTTGTCTCTTTAGAGAAAATATAAAACAATGAATCTAGAAATATCTCACCATTGAAATTAATTGATATATATTAGTGCAAAGTAGAATCAAAACACCAACCTCCTACTTGTAAGGTAGGTGATCTTCCATTAAGATAACACACTTTAAATAATTATGCGAAGAGTTATCATAATCCTTAAAATTACATTTATGGTCATTGATTTGAAAAAAAAAATGCAGGCACATGATGAATTTCAAACAACTTTTTTGCATATTTCAACAAGTTGATGTTGTGACACCCCTCCTTATCAACTTTGATCAGTATAAGTGTTTATTTTAAAGAGTCAATTCCCAATAAAACTTTTTGGGAATGGGATCTAAATGTCTCTTCTTTTTACTTGCCAAATATTCACACCCTCTTCCTACATACCAGCATCATAAAGCTCACATGATGCACCATCTCGTAAATACTTCTTTTTGGTATTTGCTAGAATTTTCTATTTCCTAGGAGGAAATTTGACTCTTGTTTTAGTTCTTATGTCATTAGAGTACATAATAACAAGCAACCAATTTGCGATAGCATATGAGGCATAATGGCATAAAAACAATACTGAAAGAAAAATAGAAATATGGGCTCATGTTTAGAAAACTTATTCCAATATCTGAAATCCCTCCCCATGCAATTCAAAAGATGAATTTCCTCAATTCGTTATGTTCCTCTAGTCTTCCACGAAAACTCTCAGATATTCCAAGGCCCAAAAAGTACCAAAGTTTCTGAGTGGAAGAAAATTACCACAACATAATAGAGAGATAAATCAGAAGCAGTGAGAAAGACAATGTGATTTCTTATAGTTCACCCTTGCATGATATGACAGATTATATTGTTAAATGGTTCGACGTAAAGTAGGGGGCCTTTTTAGATTATATGTGAACTGGAAATCTCTCCAAAAACGTTATTATGGATCAACGTTTGATAAGATCACCCAACAAGTCTCCAACCCATATATTTAATTACAAAATTTAGATTAATCATATCCCATTATCAATTACAAAAGGTTTTATTGTTAGATTTGAGTATCCTCATCATTTTCAAGAATATTTTATACAAGCCTCTTGGCTAGGAGGATCTTACACACAAAATGTCATTTTCATACGCTAAGGCACCATGCTTCAATAAATATGCTAGACATTTCACTCATACTCATACACAAAGGCAATGCCTAGTGAAGAATAGTCTTTTCCAAATTACTTGTGATAATACACACCCTTAAAAGATGTGTACTCTAATTGTCAACAACTTATTTTTAACTAATCTTCGTAATTTAGCTTATGTTTTTTTTAGCTTATGACCATAGTTAGATACCAAAACAACAACACGACTTGTAAGTTATTATGCTAAGTTTTTTCTTCATCCTTGATGTCTATGATCATAGATTTTCCTTCCTATGCACCATGAATTATGTAGTTCTCCTAATGTTCCATTACCAATCATGGTATTACATCATTTAAGTTCTTTTGTCTCTTTTTTCCCCAACTATACACCAAAATTCCCATATGAATTTAACTATCCCATAAGAAACGAATTTGGTAGCCTAACAAAACTTTACTAGTGAAAGGTTTGCATCTAAATTTTGTAATAATATAGAAATTATACAAACACTCACACAATTAACAGTCAAAGAGGTCAATGCACTAAGGAGATATATAACAATCCAATCAAATTAATAACAAGCATATCTGAGTGTAAAGTCAAGAAGCTCAAATTTGGAGCACAAATCCAACTGCCATAAAACACGATACTACATTGAACAATATAAAATTCCTTAATTATCAAGTTTGTAGAGATATCAAAAATATGTACAACAAATCTAAAGCAAATTGGAATTACTTGATGTTGTTGATAAATCTAAACTGGAATAAAAATAAGAAAAACTTTGAAACAGTTTGTAATTCCTTTAGAAACTACAACGTAATGACATGAATAATGATAGATCAAAAATGAGAAAATCTAATATATGTTAATATAATATTGTCTCATGGAATTCAATTTGCCTATAAATTAGGATACACATATTAGTAATATGTTCGAGCCAAATAATATTTTCATTGAAATGAGGAAACGATGCTCGTGTGAAAGGTTACAAAATCCTTTGACACTAACAAGTCCCATGTAGTTCTAATAAGAACTATATACATAAAAAATGCGAGAGCAGAGTTTTTCACAATGAATTCATGATTTACTAAGGCATGTCATACCTCTTATATATGGAACAAATTTATTCATAAACAAACTAAAGCAACACTGCATAAACTGCAACCTTTCATTCATATGCCTCACACACAGTCAACTTCTATAGGGTATGCACAAAGACCCCTAACCCAGATCCATTAGTCAATTTTCCAACCATTTTGCACTACAATTAACCTAACTTTGGTTACATAGTATCATAGGATCTACATGCCTAGAATATTGGCTATGAACGCTCTCAATATAATTTAATATTTTGACCCACGTGACCACTCTCTGCATATCTTTATTTCCGACATAGAACAACGATTACCACAAGATTGAATACTGAAGGGTGCATACTTGGCCACTTGGCATGGTACTCCAAATTCTAATAACATGTATGATATCAAGAGAATGAAGTAGTTGGATCATACACTATACATATATTCTTGGTTAATGACCTGAATATATGATATACACTTGAAGGAATAGATTACATTGGTGTTACCAGAATGATAAAGGAAAAAACCATATTTCTACTATGAACAACTCCACTAATTTGTATTGAGCTCATAACTCTACATTCTAAGTGAGGCACAATATCATTAAGCTACAAGTCTGTTTAGACTTGTGACAAGGCATGATAGTATCACCAGTTCCCAATGAGACAAATAGGGGACACTTAGAAATGAATGAGAGACGTCAAATTCAAGCCAAAATTATTAACATTGCAGAGAAGCATTTGATGGGAACCTTAAGGTACGTGAATGGTGTTAAAGGTGGAACAGTGAGCACAATATTACATAGAAACTGGAGAGAAACATTCCTTAATATTTTCATTATCTTGAGCACACTCTATATATGTAAGAAAAGCCCCTTACACTACAAAATAGTAAACATCTTTCCATCCAAACAACATAGAGTTTGCAAACTCCAAGTATAATATATAATTCAATGGAGTGATTATTTTAGTTATTCCTCAGCACTTAAGTGGTTTATCACCCCACCCCCCCCCCCCTCGCCCACCCACCCGACACACACATATCAAATTTAAATACAAGTGTAAGATGAAGGAGAATCCAGGTTGTTAAAAATTGCCTCTGTCTATCTAGAGGTGGGAATAAATATAAAATTATGATTGAATGCATGAACATAAATGTAAATGAGAAGCCTGAATTCATTTGAAGATTTAAAAGCGTTTATGTGTGTTTAGTCACATAAGAAGGAAAAATTCATTTAAATCTTTTAATAATGATTGTGTGTGTTTAGTCTGGTAAGAGAACCTTACTCGTAAATAAGACACATACCTTTTCAGTAGATACATATATCTACTATATCTCAAAATTTTGTTCGCAAATGGAATGGGAAATCGAGTGAGGTGAATGATATTATGTATAGCTAGGTATATCCACCCTTTACATACCTTCCACAGTTTAGTTTAATTATGCTAAAGTACTAGGAGAAAAAGAAACATAATCTAGGTAAGTAATTTCTGATTGAGGAGCATGAGGCTTTAAGATAAAAGGCTTCAACTTATTCCAAAAATCCAAAAACAGTTTACAAGCAAAGGAGTGGGGTCCTTTAGCTGTCATTTTATGAAGCTTTCTAGTTAGGATTTGAACCAAAATCTAGGATTTGGATTATCATGCAATAAATTCTAGTAGTTAGATGTAGTGGAGATTCTCGAGGAGAATATTAGGTAGATTAGACAAGATTAGTTAATTCTATCCTTAGATTTAGGATCTGGTTGTTACTCAATTAATACTTATGTAAATTTTGAATCATTGGAAGTGGATTCTGACTGATTAGGCTTGTTTTGCTATATATCATATTTAGTTGCAAAAAATATTTTTGTGTGTCTTTTAGTGTAGATTTTGTCAATCTCGGAGGTGTTGCATCCCTCTGTAATATCCCTATGTTTTGTGGAATTTCTTGTTTAATTATAGAAGTTTCGAATGTTGTGTCATTGAGTTTAATCTCTTTATGTGTGGATTATGAACTACGTGGTTTCTTTTCGTGTGTATTAGTAACTGTGAGTTTTGAACGTATATGGGTTCCTTGATCAGCTGGAAGGGCCACACTCATCCTTAGTTATTGATCTTAACTTCAATGCTTTACAATTAGTCAACAACGGGAGTTATGCTAGTGTTAGGTTGTGGTTTAATTTGAAGTCCCGCATGCCAGAGGATCCAGTGGCAATCGTTATTCGATGGATATCAGCTAAAGAAATGGGGGATGTTAAGTCATGAACCAGAACCAACTTTTATTATATTACAGTCTATCAACCCCATCGGATCCATCCTAAGGGGTTAAGCACATGGGAAAAGTAAGAACCAAACTTCTATAGGCTAAGTGCTTATAAACCTCATCAAGTCCGTGAGGTCAAGTGAATATCATTCAGATCTCTGAGTGATGCCACAGTAACCATCAGATCATTAAGGAATGCAGACCATCAGAAGGACCTTTCATAGCATCGGTTATAATATCTCTTCACATTGTTTTTAGTTGGGAGGACCTTGGCCTAGCAGGTTCCAAAATGCGACATGTGATTGAAGCACGCTCATACATATCACATCGCAACATTTCCAAATAAAGAACCTACTGGTGAGCACGATTGCAATATGTGATGGTTAGAAGGTTTGGTGGATATTTGGTGGTTCAATTAAATTAACGCTTCTGCTAATTTAGTCACATATCTAACTCTGGAGGTAAGTGATCGAGACCCCGAGAGAAATTCAAGAGGAAATTATGCTACAAATAAGAAAAATTGTATCGGGTATTGAACATTTATCTCTTATGCCTGCACCCTGACCACCAGTTGTTGTATCAGAGCCAGGTTAATGACATTACATAGGGTCTTAAGGATCAGAGAAAGAAATCCACCATGGATTTCAAAGTTGGAAGGGACGTGGTAGAAGAGGAAGACCTGTTGCAAATACAGAAGTGATGGAAGCTGTGCAATAGATGCAAGTAAGATTGGAAGCAATGGTAGCAAGGAGAAATGAAAATGCTAGTGATGTTAGTGAACCTGAGGCTGAAGTTACAAAAGAGGAGGAACCTGTAGAAGTTACTCCTGAGATAAGGTTCTTGAGGTTAGTTTTGAAATCTAAATCTAGACCCAAAACTAAGGTTTCAACTTATGCAAGAGGATGAAATCCATCGATTATGAAGAAATAGAGGATGAAAAGAAGGTGAAGTTTGTTGTCACAAAGTTGAAAGTACATGCAACACTTTGGTGGGACGAATTGCAGGCTAAAAGAAGAAGACTTGGAAAACAACTAATTAAGAATTGGAATAGGATGCTGGGAAAATTGAAAGGTAAGTTTCTACAAAGTGATTACTAGAAAACATTATTTAGATAGATGCATAGTATAAGATAGAGGTCTATGATAGTAAAGGAACACAGAGAGGAATTCTGCAAGGTGAGTATAAGAGTTGGGAAAATCCAAGATATAGATGAGAAAGTTGCCAGATATGTGAATGGTCTTAGAATGGACATTGAAGATGAGATAAGTGCACCGTCTCCCTAAACAGTAGAAGAGGCTTATCAGATGGTACTGAAAGCTGAAGAAAAACTCATGAGGAAGCAGTCTTCCAGAAATAGTAGTACTTTCTGAGGAAGGGGAAGACAAGGTGGTGTAGGTATATCTACAACACTTGGAGATGGAGCTAGCAGTAGCTCAAGTCAGCATGCAACCACAGGAGGTGATGCAAGTGGCATAGGGAGTTTTTCCAGAGGAAGAGGAGGTAGAGGTAGAGGAAGAGAAGTTAGATGTTACATATGTAACAAGCTAGGACACAAAGCCTATGAGTGCCCAGAAAATGCAGGAACATCTCAAAGAGATGCAATTGTTGCTCAATCTGAAGAGGAAGCAACAAAAATGATAGAAGAAGAAAATATACGAGAAAGACGAGAATGTTCAATAGTTAACAAAGTATTGCTAGAGCTATCAAAGGAAGTTGTCGAACTAGCACAAAGGAATGCCTTGTTCAGGACTATGTGCAAGGTTCAAGGAAAATGCTATCGGATGATAATTGACAGTGGCAGCACTGATAATTTGGTATCTACAGAAGTAGTGGAGAAATTGAAATTGAAGACAAAGAAACATCCAACACCTTACAAGATGTCATGGTTACAAAAGGGACATCAGTTGTTAGTAAGTGATCAATGTGAACTAGAGTTGCAGTTGGGCAAGTATAAAGATAAAATTTTCTGTGATGTGATACCTATGGATGTGTGTCATATATTGCTGGGTAGACCATGGTAGTATGATAGAGGGGCTATGCATGATGGAAAGAAGAACACCTACAAATTCAGCAAAGATGGTGCCAATCATACATTGTTGCCAATAGAAGAAGAAGATACATCGAGGAAACCTTAACCAAAGATCCTTTTGTTGAGTGGAAAGGAGTACTTATAGCAGATAGAAGAAAATGAGGTAAGTTTTGTGCTGATTTACAAAACCAAGGTAATAATTACTTCAAGGAAAGTTTCTAATTTACCAATTGAAATTCAAGAGATGTTGGGTAGTTATTGTGATATTATTGTAGATTATTTTCTTGATGAGTTACCACCCATTACAAAAATTAGTCATCACATAGATTTGATTCCAAGAGAAAATCTACCTAATAAAGCAACTTACAAGATGACTCCACAGATAATGAAGAGATTAGGAAACAGGTTCATGAATTGTTAGACAAGGGACTAGTTAGAGAAAGTTTGTGTCCTTGCGCAGTGCCAACAGTTTTGAGCCCAAAGAAGGATGGAGGCTAGCGAATGTGAACTTACTTGAGAGAAATCAATAAGGTAACAATCAGGTACAAATTTTCTTTACCTAGAATTGAAGATTTGATGTATTTTTTGAGTGGAGCTAGATATTTTACCAAGTTAGATTTAAAACATGGTTATCATTAAATCAGAATTAGAGAGGGAGATGAGTGGAAAACTGCTTTTAAAAGAAATGAAGGATTATATGAGAGGATGCATTTTGGATTGACGAATGTCCCTACTAGAGACTTATGAATGAAGTTCTAAAGGAATTTATGGCTATCTTTGTAATAGGATATCTGGAAAATATATTAGTTTATAGCAGGTCTAAGGAGGAACACATAAGACATCTGAATTATGTCTTACAAGGGCTGTAGCAAGAGAAGTTACTGCTAAATTTAAGGAATTTATCATTCCTGAAGGAAGAATTGGTGTATTTTGGCTTTGTTGTTTTTGCTGATGGATTAAGGATGGACCGAGAGAAAATCAAAGCTTTCATGGAGTGGCCTTCACCAAAAAGTGTCTTTGAGGTAAGAATTTTTCATGGTCTTCCTAGTTTTTATAGGAAATTCATAAGGAAATTTAGTAAGATTAATGCTTCAATTATTGACACAATAAAGAAGGATAGACAACCATTTAAATGGACTACTGAAGCATAAAGGAACTTTCATTTGTTCAAAAGGAAGATCACTGAAAAACCTACTTTGGTTTCTGATTTTAACAAACCTTTCCAAGTGAAGTTTGATGCAAGTGGAGAAGCCATTGGAGTTGATTTGAGTTAGGAGGATAGGCATGTAGCTTATTTTAGTGAAAAGTTGAATGAGACAAAGAAGAAATATTCTTCTTATGATAAGGAATTTTATGTAGTGGTGCAATCTTTGAAGAAGTGGAGACATTATTTGATGTCCAAGGAGTTTATACTTTATTCCGATAACCATGCATTGTAGTACATTATGCAACATCCCAAGCTTATTCAGAAATATGCGAAATGGATAGAGTATCTTCGAGGTTTTAATTTTATATTGAGGCATATAAATGGCCAATCAAATAAAGTAGCAGATGCCTTAGGTAGAAGACACATACTACTTCAAGAAAGTCAAATTCAAGTGTTAGGTTTTGATTTTCTTAAGGAATTGTATGAAAAAAAATTTGATTTTAAAGAGGCATTTGAATCTTGTAAAAATATGGTTTTGTTAGACAAAGTAAGTGGCTTGATTATTTCTTGCAAGATGAGTTGTTTCTTAAAACAAATCTATTGTGCATACCAAATAATTCTATGAGGAAAAATTTAATCAAGGAGAAACATAGTGGTGGACTTGCAAGACATTTTGGTGCAGACAAGGCTTATGAGCAGTTGAACAAGTTTTATTTTTGGACGAAGATGAGGACTGAAGTGGAGAAGTATGTGAAAAATTTCAAGGTCTGTCAGTATGCAAAAGGAAGAAGCTAAAACATTGGGTTCTATGCTCCATTACGTATTCCAGATAGAACTTGGGATATGGTAAGCATGGATTTTGTTTTGGGCTTACAAAAAACTCAAAGAGGAAATGATTCAATAAATGTTGTGGTTGATAGATTTTCAAAAATGGCACATTTTATTCCATGTAATAAAACCAATCCACATTACTAATATGTTTTTCAAAGAGATTGAAAGATTGCATGGGTTACCTAAGAGTATTGTCTCAGACAGAGAATCCAAATTTGTTGGACATTTTTGGAGGACATTGTGGAAGAAGCTTGGAACTAAATTGAGTTTCAATTTTGCTTATCATCCTCAGATGGATGGATAGACTAAAGTTGTAAACAAAAGCTTGGGTAATCTTCTAAGAAGTCTTACAGGTGAACATCCAAAACAATGGCATCAATTAATTGCACAGGCTGAATATGCATATAATGACTCCCCTAACATGAGCAGAGGGCAGAGTCCATTACATATAATTTATGGAATGCATCCAAGGTGAGTGTTTGAATTAAGAAATCTGGAAAAAGTTGAGATGAGAAGTGTTGAAGGGGAGGATTTTTCTTTAGAAATGTAAGCAATACATGAACAGGTAAAACATCAACTACAGGACAACAACATCAAACACAAGGGTAGAGCAAATTGGGAAGTTAGCTTTGAAGTTGGAGATTTGGTTTTAGCACACCAGAGAAAGGAAAGATTTCCAAGAAGGGAGTATAATAAACTAAAGTTTAAGAAAATTGGACCATGCAGAGTCTTGAGAAAATATTCTGCAAATGCATATGAAATTGAATTACCCCGTGATATTGAAATATCTCCAATTTTTAATGCTGTTGAATTATACAGGTATGAAAAGGAACAACCAGATGACACAGTAGAGGATAAAGAATAACAAGAGATTGATTGCGTAAAATAGTTACCTACAACAAAAGAATTACAACCAGAGAGAATTCTAGACAAGAAATTGTTAAAAAATAAAAGGGGAGAGGAGTATTTTCAATATTTGGTCAAGTGGAAAGATCAACCAATTACTGATGTGACCTGTGTAAGAGTTGACATGCTACATAAATTTGGTAGTTCTATAGAAGATCTCATGGATAGTAGCCCATGAAGAATTTTTTCCTCAAGAGTCTGATGCAGGAGCATGAGGTTTTAAGACAAAAGGCTTCAACTTATTGCAAAAATCTGAAAACAGTTTACCGGCAAAGGTGTGGGGTCCTTTAGCTGTCACTTTATGAAGCCTTCTAGTTAGGATTTCAACTAAAATCTAGGATTTGGATTATCATGTAGTAAATTCTAGTAGTTAGATGTAGTGGAGATTCTCGAGGAGAATATTAGGGAGATTAGATAGGATTCGTTAATTCTATCCTTTGATTTAGGATCTGGTTGTTAATGAACAAATACTTATGTAAGTTCTTAATCATTGGAGGCAAATTTTGACTGATTCAACTTGTTTTGCTATATATAAGATTTAGTTGTAGAAAATATTTCTCTATGTATTTCTATGTAGATTTGGTCAATCCGAAAGGTGCTTCATCCCTCTGTAATATCCTTGTGTTTTGTTGAATTTCTTGTTTAATTCTAAAAGTTTCGAGTATTATGTGATCGAGTTTAATCTCTTTGTGCGTGGATTATCAACTGAGGGGTTTCTTTTCGTTTTTTAATAACTGCGCGTTTTGATGGTATATGGGTTCCTTGGTCGGCTTGAATGGCTGCACTCATTCTTGGGCGTTGATCTTAATTTGAATGCTTTATGATCAGTCAATAATGGGAGTTAGCCTCGTGCTAACTTGTGGTTTAATTTAAAGTTGCGCAAGTCGGAGGATCTAGTGGCCATTTTTATTTGATGGATATTGGCTAAAGAAATGGGTGGACGTTATGTCATGAACCAGAACAAACATCGATTATATTATAATCTATAAACCCGAGCGGATCCATCCCAAGGAGTTAAGCACATGGGAAAATTCGAAACCGAACATCTACAGGTTGAGTGTTTATAAACCTCATCAGGTCCGTGAGGTCGGGTGAAGATCATTCACTTTCCTTAATTGTAGCATAGTTTACTATTTTTACCAAATTTTCAGGTCCTGAACTTCCGGAGCCGTTTTGAGGCCCTAAACGACGTTTTTTGGGAAAAATGGGAGCAACATGGGTCCATGGTGTGATGTTGCTCTTCCCAAAGTTGTATTTCTCGGATAGATCTTTCTAATGAGATACTGTGCGCATCAAACAGAGACGTATGCCCAAGTTACGACCCGGGGAAGTTGATATACCAATTTACCCAAATGGGGCTCACAATTGGACATTTCATATGCTAGGGTTAGGTTTTTGGATGTTTAGGGTTTTCGATTGTTTCTCAACAATAAATAGGCCTTCGGGCCTCATTGCAACACAGTTCAGAGGCATGTAGCCACCACATCTCTTCTCAGAGATAAGCTACCATTGCCCTAGATGGTTTATTTCAATTTCTGTTTGTTAGCATATTTCAATATTTTACATTAATGAAATGAAGTATTATTTTCATTACATATTTGCGTATATGGTTATCGCTATATTTTGTTGCATTCTTGTTTAAATCCAGATCAGTGGTATTAGAGTGGTTTTTCTTTTCCTCTATTTTTCTTTTCATGTCCCCAACGAGGTCGAGATATAAGGAGTTAGGGCTTGAATTGGTCGAACCTTTGCAAGACTAGTCTCGCAAATCCTGACAACCTCCCATGGCAGATGAAAAGAAATATGACGGGGGAGGAGATCCTATCAAAATCATGCTCGAAGAAGCCCTTAAGTGACAAAGGAACACGATGATGGACAACTTTGCCCAGATCCTTCAGCGGCTACCCAGGGGTGATGCATTAGCTTCCAATAGCTACTTTGGAAATGCCACAACGTTTAAGGTACAAATTAATTTTGAAATCCTCATATTTGAGTGTTAGATAGACACATATGACGTCGATAAATGGTTTAATCTACTAGAGGGTTATTTTTCTATTCATGATTTTTCCAGTCGAGAAAAGATTATTTTCTCTCTTCTCAAAGAAGCCCCCCATGTCAAGGACTGATGGGAAACCTACTGCGAGCATAAGGATGAAAGTACAGGCTCACTATTTTCGACCACAACCACTTGGAATTCATTCTGAGATGCCATCAAGGAGCAATACTACCCTGTCGGCAGCTATGAGGATCAATATATATAGGGGACCACACTGTGGTAGGGAAGGGACTAAGATGTGTTTGAGTTCACCAATATTTTCCATACCCTTTGCACAAAGTTGGGTATCAAGGATTCAGAGCAGCATTTGGTACTCAAATACCACAGCTGCTTACACAAGTACATCCAAGAAGAAATAGAATTCCTGGACATCTCCTCACTCGGCGCTGCATACCGATATGTTCTCAAGGTCGAGAAAAAGCTTAAAAAAAAGAAGTGAGACTTTGGATATGTGAATCCAAAGCAAGGGAAAGGTGCCCCCAAACCATAAAAAAAAGAAAAAGCCAAGGCAAGGAGGCCCAAGACAACCTTCCAAAGCTGCAAGCAAATAATATTTCCACAAAGCCGAAAATGGACACGGGAAAGTGGTGTGAGTTCTATAAGAGCTCCACTCACAACACAAGTAAGTGTCTGGCCAAGCAATCATTGGTGGCTGAGCTAAAGGTTTTAGAATTGGATACAGGTTCTGACTCTGAGTCAGAACCTAACAAGGGGCATGACAAATGAAAGCAGATTATTGATTTAGAGCCCAACACCACCATTGCCACCACGAAGATCCAAAAGGAGGAACCCAAAGATCCAAAGTAGGAGGAGCATCTCTTCCACTCCCAGATGTGGGTAAAGGGCTCCCCACTATAGTTCATTGTCGACAGCAGGAGCCAAAAGAATATCATTTCCCTAGAGGTCATTAAGCAAGTGGGCACGGCAACCACAGTACATCCATAATCGTGCACCATCGAGGGGCTCCACCAAGGGCGGGATCTTCGCGTGAGCCAGCAATGTTGCCTTCCATACAACATCAAGCCCTTCATAGATGAGGTATTGTGTGAAATTTCTCCCCTTGAAATTTTTGATGTATTACTAGGACAACCATACTTGTGGAAGTGACATGCTATGTATGAATCAAGGCCCCGTGCTGTTATTGTTACCTTGGGAACAAAGTTGTACAGGATACCGGAGGTAGTACCACCTACCACCATCTCTTCGATTACTACAAAACAATGTAGTAAGCTCATTTCCAAAACTGGGAAATTTGTTTTCCTAATGATACACCCTCAAGGAAAGAAGAAGATGGTGGCTACAACCTCTAGATAGGGCCCTTCCGTACGACAACCATAAATTGACAAGATCGTGGAGGAGTACGAGGACATCTTCACCTCCCCGACAGGGGTTCCTCTGCACTATTAGCTCAAGCCCTCCATCTATTTGACCCCAGGTACGCCACTACTGAATGGACCAATCTATCCACCGTTCTAGAGAATGATGAAATCAAGAGATAGATTCAAGAGCTACTACAGAAAGGTCGCATCCGTCCAAGTTCATCGCCCTGTGGGATCCCGATCATGTTGGTACAGAAGAAGGATGGGACTTGGAGACTATGTATTGACTATTGGGCACTGAATAAGATCACTATCCATAAAAGATACCCAATCCTATGGATTAATGACCTCTTGGACCAACTAAAGGGTGCGAAATATTTTGGAAAGATCGATTTCAAGTCAGGATATCACTAGGTACCAATCAAACCCTCTGATGTGTGGAAGACTACCTTCAAACCCAAGGAGGGCCTGTTCGAATGGATTTTGATGCCTTTTGGATTGACGAATGCTTCTTCAACATTCATGAGGCTAATGGATGATATCCTACATCCATTCACCAACTCAGTTGTAGTGGTATACTTGGATGACATCCTAATATTAAGCTAGAGTTGAGAAGAGAATGTACACCACATCTAACAGGTTCTCCAAACACTGTGGCAACACATGTTATGTGCCAATTTGGACAAATTCACTTTTGGCATGACCTGGGTTTATTATATGTGATACATTATTGATAAACAGGGGTTGCATGTGGATCCATCCAAGATGCAAGTCATTCAAGATTGGCCATCTCCAACCACCCTGATAGAGATTCGTAGCTTTCTAGGTCTTGCCAACTTCTACCGTAGGTTCATGTTGGGATTTTCTCATATCACATGGCTCTTCAATCAAGTCACGAAGGGAGGAGAGAAATAAAAAATATTTTGGTCTGAATCTCAACAAAGGGCATTCATAGAGTTGTAAGATCTCCTCTTCATGGCACCCATGATCACCTTACAGACTTGCAAGAACCATTTGAGATTGAGATAGATGCCTCTCACTATGCCATTGGGGTAGTCCTTACTCAACACGGGCATCCTGTGACATATCAAAGTGAGACACTTTCAGACAAAGTCTTGAAGTATCCCACTTATGACAAAGAGATGTGAATCATTGTGCAGGCCTACTGACAATGGAAGCATTACATTTTGGGGAATGAAACGGAAATCCACATAGACCACCGACCCCTACAGTTCATACAGACCCAAGGGAAATTGTAGAATGATCGACTTCTGAAGTGGTCCACATACCTGCAACAGTTCCACTTGAATATCAAGTTTAAGAATGATAGCACCAATAATGTTTCAGATTTCCTCAGGCGACCATCGATCATGGCATTAACCACAGTGCTAAACTCTTGTGGGCATGAGACTTTTGATTTTCCACTTCTCTACAAAAGTGACGCAGAATTTGGCCACACAAAGCAGACACTCTTGGAGGGTCAACATGTTCCAAAGTTTCACCTCTAGGATGCCCTGTTATGCCACCTGGGTCACCTTTGTGTTCCTTCAAGCGAGCATGCCATGAGGATTTGGGAAGAACACTATAGTTGAGCTACTATACAATTCGGGGTCGAGAAAATAGTGGCATTATTGCCGAAGTCTTTCTATTGGCCGAATCTTTGACACGATGTCAAGAAGTATATCATATCATGCACTGCCTACGCCATTGCCAAACCGACCATCAAGAAGCAACACCCCTATACCCCACTACCTACCCCTAGTTGACCTTGGGAATCAATATCCATGGATTACATGTCAGGACTTCCTTCCACTAAGCATGGAAATGACTTTGTTTTTGTGGTCGTCGACAGGTTCTCGAAGATGGCCATTATGGCCATCTGCAAGAAGAATATCACAACAGAAGCCAATGCTAAACTATTCCTTGAATGAGTGTTGGTACACTTTTGGATCCCATAGTCTATCATCTCGAATGTAGACACCAGGTTCCTCAGTAAATTTTTTTCCAATCTCTGGTCGATGCTTGACACCAAACTCACTAAGTCCACAACCTTTCATCCTCAAACTAATGGCCAGAAAAAGGTTGTCAATAGGATGATCATACACATTATGCGCATGTACATTCAATGCATCCACACACATGAGATGAGAGCCTCCCCTATGTTCAACACAGCTACAACCGGGCTCTCCACAGCTCGACTGGCCACAACCCTTTTCAGGTGAGCTTGGGATTCCATCCACTATGTCCCATTGATGTTGCCATGCCAATTGTAGCTACTCGTGCAGATTCAGCTCAGGTCTAGTCCAAAACAGATAAGTCAAACAACTTCATTGGGCACATCCAACATATTCGCAAGTAGACCCATGACATTTTGGATAAATCAAATGCAAAGTACAAGTAGAGATATGATCGACATTGGGTGCCACACAAGTTTCAGGTGGGTGACAAATTCTGGTTGAATTTGCAAAAGCAATGCCTTACCGGATCCTATGGGAAACTCAGACCACTTTGATATGGTCCTTGCACCATTACCAAGGTTGTGAGAGACAATACATTTGAGCTCGGCATTCCCCCATTCCTTGGCCTACACCCACTGTTCAATGTGGACCGCTTTCAGCCATACTTTCCACCATTACTAGACATATCCGACTTTGTAGAACATCTCACACCCATAGAGTTAAATTCATATTGCATGGAACAAGCTGCAACTAATCGAATCATGGACACACAGATCAAGCACACTCCTGAGTAGAATATCCAATTATATCAAGTTTCCAAAGCAGGCCAAATCCTTCATCAGTGAAAGTGGCTCACCAGGGACCATGTTCAGCAGAAGTTTCCTCATCTAATGGAGGAACTCAACGCAATGGGGACAATTGCTTCCTAAGTGGGGAGGAATGATCTAGATGGATATTGGTGGCAACCTGCCAAGTCCACTTGGACCCCCACCATTGTTTCTTTCAACTTTTCAGTTTCCTTAATGGTAGCATAGTTTACTATTTTTAGCAGTTTTTCGGGTCCTGAACTTTCAGAGCTGTTTTGAGTCCCTAAACGACATTTTTTGGGAAAACTAGGAGCAACATGGGTCAATGGACTAATGTTTCTCTTCCTAAAGTTCTATTTCTCGGATAGATCATTCTAACAAGATATTTTGTGCATTAAACAGAGATTGTATGCCAAAGATATGACCTCAGTAAGTTGATGTACCAATTTACCCAAACAGGGCACAAAGTTTGGTGTTTCATCTTCTAGGGTTAGATTTTTGGATGTTTAGGGTTTTCCATTGTTTCTCAACAATAAATAGGCCTTCAAGCCTCATTGTAGTGTAGTTCAGAGGAATGTAGCAGCCACATCTCTTCTTAGAGATAAGCTACCATCGCCCTATCTGGTTTATTTCCATTTCTTTTTGTAAGCATATTTCAGTATTTTATAGTAATGAAATGAAGTATTATTTCCACTACATCTTTGTGTATATGGTTATCTCTATATTTTGTTGCATTCTTGTTTAAATTTGGATCATTGAGCAATGCCACAGTAGCTGTTGGGTCACTGAGGAATGTAGACCATTAGATGGACCTCGCATCGCATCGGTTATAATCTCACTTCACATTGGTTTTAGTTGGGTGGACCTTGGCTTGGTGGGTTGTAAAATGCGACATGTGATTGAACCATGCAGAGAAATATCACATCACAACATTTCCAAATAAAGAATCTGCTGGTGAGCATGATTCCGGTATGCGATGGTTAGAAGGTTTGGTGGATATTTGGTGGTTCGGCTAAATTAGTTGTTCTACGAGTTTAGATATGTACCTAACTCTGGAGGTAAATGACCGAGACTCCGAGGGAAATTCAAGAGGAAATTCTACCAGAAATAAGAGAAATTGTAGCAGGTATTGAACATTTGTCTTTTACGCCTGCACCCCAACCACCACATTCACATTCCCTTTCTAGAATCATTATCATGAGTGAACCTTCAACATGTTGTCTATCTATTTTTATTTTCTCGCACTTCTTATAATCCCCTTGTGCTTGGACACATTACTATCATGTATATTAATTGTTATTGCCTTGAGAATGCAGCTATTGTAGAAACCTCCTTCTCATTCTCTAACTCAAAATGGTTAGCCCCATGCTTATGATCATAGGGCATAATAGAAATGGCAGCCAATAATTGAGATGATGCCCTCAGCTGCAAATCCTTCTATGGTAATTATTTATTGTAATTTTTCTAGAGGATATAGAGCTTGTACCATGCATAAGCATGATACAAATGGCTTTCTAATACCCAAAATATCTTTGTTAACTTTGAAAAGTAGATTGTGAGTTTTAGGAATCTTCTTGACCATACACAAGGCCATGAATATCTTCTATAGAGTGAAAAGCTTCCTACATATCATATGCCATCTATCATATTAAATAGTACAAGGAAAAATATATTAAAAATAAAACATTTAGCTTATAGATTCTACAATAGGTTCATGAAATTTCATTCAACCCAAATCTTCCTCTGCAGTAAGGTACTCTCCAATAATTAATTCCTAGAAGCTCAAACTATATCAACATTTCCATCTAGAAAAATATAATCCTATGTCTAATTCAATGGATAACATCTTAGATTTCTAGCCCCCATTCGATAATGATACCTTCTTAAAGTTGTGCCAAAAATCTACTCAACATGACACTATAACTATTTACATCATGAGCAATATGGGTAGACTCCAGACCAAAGGTAAATAGTTTCTAGAATATAATTTTTCTACACATTTCCCTCATCTCATTTCACAAGTAGTGACAATTTCATATTTAAATAATGAGGAAATAACATGGATTGAAGAGAGGTAGAAAAATATAGATGCCATTTTTCATGTCTATGTTTAACAAGGAATTAATTATAGATTAATGACTATAAGTTTCTTGTTGCATTTGAGAAACACATTACCCATATCATCTACAATTATTCTCTTTAGTGTAAGCTAACACACATCCATATGTTTTGTGATCACTATCGTAGCCCTCGATCCTTATAGGTTAGTGGTAAAGTATGACTATATCCTTGGAAACAAAAATTTCATTGCATTAAACATCATAAGCTTCATCCAACTCCATGGGGCCTTCACCTAATGAATTGTGACATAACAACTTCATTATGTAATATTAAAGAATACATTTAATTTCACTAGCTCTTGACAAATACCTCCAAAAATCCTTTTTTGAAACCCTGCTCCCAATACATATTTAAAATAAAACAAGCCTTTATTTTTACTATATATGATTTAAATTCCACTCAATACCTATAAACCATTTGGTGCCCTACAACTCCCCAAAGTACTTATAGTTCATTGACTTTGTTCTTTACAATTTTAAAAGTCCCTTTATTAGTGAACATGGTAAGATAGTGGTCAACAAGGTGGGGGACCTGTACCCACACTTTTATTGGAAATATTAGATTCTATAGTAGATTGGTAAAAATTCCTTCAAATTATAGCTACCTTTACAATAGGGTACTCTCCAATAATTAATGCCTACAAGCTCAACTTATATCAATCTTCCCATCTAAACAGATATAATCCTATATATCATTCAAATGGATAACTTTTAGATTTCTAGCCCTCATTTGATAATGATGCCTTTTTAAACGTTTTCCCTAGATCAACTCATCATGGAATTATCACTATTTACGTAATGGAAAACAAGGGTAAAATCCCCACCCAAGATAATAGGTTTCTAGAACATGGATTTGCTACTCATTTCCCTCATCTCATTTCAAAAATGGTTACTTATGCATCTTTAAATGTGGAAATAATATGAATCTCAACAGAGGAAGTCATTGGAAGATATGGTACTGCTATGGCACTAGAACACATCCATCTTAACTCTAAATATATAGATGTCCAACTCCATTCCGTCATTATATCACATGATGGATATAATTTGAAGTACGTCCTAGTAGCTTAAGTTTTGTAGGTAGTCAAGATGGAGACTCTCAATCTTGCTTGGTTACATGGCTCTTGGACATTTCCTAGTATGTATCCCATAGCCTTTGGTATGATATATTCAGAATTTTCATATGCTCTTTTTTCTTTGTTAAAAAAATGTTAGTTATGGCTGAACATTCCATGGACCCCAAACCCCAAACTCTAGCATCACCTCTTATCCATCTCCAATCAATTCTTGACTTGTTCAACAATATTTGACTGACTTTACTTTATACTTATGAAGAATTCAAGTTATATAAGCTCTGTTATTTCCATAATATTGGTTTGTAATCATAAAATACACAAATATCATTGTGTTGTAGATATAGGAATTTAGGTTTTAATAATTTTCTAATGTTTTTGAGGTGCATAAATGCAATTCATGGAACCAAGGAGACATGCATTCACCACCCACTATATGTGCACATGATGCTTACTATTTTGGAAAAGTCATATTGAAAATCATTTTAGGGAACATTACGAACAATGAATGCAATGAAATGTGAGCTAGTGACTCTTCGTGGCTAGACCATGCCTTGCCACACTTAGAAAATTATGACAAGCATAATCTTCCCCTAATCATTTATTCTTGTCTCATTTTAGATGAGGATATTCTAGAGAAAGTTTGGGTTGTGGTTGTAATAGACAAGGTTTGTCTCAATCCTTGAGCATCCAAGAGGCCAATAGTGTGCCATGTCTTGAAAGCTCTTAAAAATCCCCGCAACATTGTGCATGCTGATATGCTAACTGACAATGCTGCATTAACATCATCATCACAAAGCTCATGGCATGAGGCCTTTGGTAGTTGGATAAGTTCCAACACATCCTAGCAGCAACAATATCCAAGGATAATTCTAGGAATTTTGAGGAAAAAGTACTTGTCTAATGGCAATTCAAGTGGCAGAATTTGTAGAAGAAATAAAGTCAAACATGGCTCTAGTGACATTGTTTCTGACCATACATAGGAAGGGGCTCCATGAAATAGAAATTTCAGAGTAATGAATTGGAAAACATTTGTAGGAGAAAGACCTCCTTGCACTTTAATGTGCCATGTCACTCAATTAAGGGAGAAGCCCACACAAGCAGCATGTATTTGGCCATTGTCTATAAAAGTGAATAAGTGCTTGCAACTCTGCGTACAATTTGAGGGGTCAGCATAAGGACTATCTACTACAATGCGAAGTTAAATTTCGATTAGTTAGAAGATTGTAACGACTCATTGTTGGCTCTGGAACTGAATCTAATTTCTATAGCTAAGCACTTGATATATCAATTTATAACCTATAATACCTTGAAGGTCATGGTCCATACCTATGGCCAAGTTGCGTCTTCTCTAAAACTCACTGAGATCTCTCATGTCATTTATTTAGCGATCGAGTTGACAACTGTAGGAACTTAAAAACATTGTGAGTAGGAACTATTCCAAAATCTTCAACATGTTCCTAATTTGCATAGTCCCACATAGAAAAAAATATAGACACACTCTCATAGATATGCTACCAATTAATGGCTTGTCATCTTATGTGCTAGAAAAAAAGACAACCCAACCTTCAACTTTCATTGAATAACACATATAAGATTCAACTCAGCCAAGCTCTCTCTAAAATAGACCTTTCTAATTAAGACAATATGCGAATGTTACGCAGGACATATCATCATTAGTGGTTCAAGTCTAGGACAATTAGCATCGACAGGGAAAATAATAGGAAGAAAATGTAGAAGAAACTTGGATTCAAAATATATTTTCTCACACTTCAAACAAAAATGGAGCTTTTCAGGTTATATTTGTTTACAAAATCCTAGGAGTGGGAAACCAAGGAAACAATTCACATAGCATAGAATGACTTTTTGCTAAATGTTGGTGGATATCTATGGGAATTGGATACTTTGTTCCAGAATAGGTAGAAGTTATAGAAAAAATTGTTTTCATGAGGGATCTAGTGAGATAAAATGGGTTGAAAAGATAGACGAAAAAGGGAATCTAATAAATATACCCACCACGTTATAAATTGACCCCTTAACTTCTCAACCCTAGCAATCTCTCACTGCATATAAAATATTTACAAAGGCTTGTATATATTACTTTAATCAATTAAAATCACAAGAGAGGAACTATTTTTTCTCACCTTGTTCTCGATCTAACTCTCTCATCAAATATTCAAGGGTTCTTTAGAAAAATGGCCTAAATATGTTTCCCACTAACAATAAGGGAAAGGTAAATAATGAGAAAAGGATTCCTTCAAATATTCCTCCACATCCTTACACATGCTCAATGAGATAATTTTACAAAAAATAAACCAAATAAAACCCTAACTAAAAATAAATAAATTTATATCAAAATATTCACACAATAGGCATTTCATGGTGTGTAAGCATATATATTACCTAGAGAATCATTAACCAAGCTATGCCATTCCTTTGTCAAAGACCCATACATATTCAACCACATAAATTTACATAAAATAGGTCAAATGACATTGAAAAAGAAACAAATCTCTTTTAGAAAAAGACTATATACCTCCAAATAGGACCATGTTTCGTACAAAAAGTGAAATTAAAAAACAATTTTTTATAAAAAATAAAATTAAATAAACCCTATTTTTCCTTTCTAATTATAAATTATTAATGATCTATATAAACATTGGGACAGGAATATAATATATCAAGGAAGTAATTTGCAATAAAAATAAAATCACATGAAGTAATTCGCAATAAAAATAAAATATGCAAACATTAGACTTAAAGACAAATGAATAAAATGAAACCCCATATGTTTTTATTCTTGTTTAAATTTTTCAATAATCGATTGAACCAAGTAGAACCCCATTTTCCTCCTCATTATTTTTGGAAATTCTATATGAAAAACAACAAAATCTTGAAAGTTTCAACAAACCCAATATTTAACCTTACACTAGAATGGTTTGAGTATAAATTTATTGTTCTCTCCATGGGAGTTAGGACATTGAAATTCATGAGCAAAGATGAGACATGCTAGCTCAAAAATATAGTTTGCAATAAATGTGACTTCAAATAATAAATAAATCCTAAATGTGTATGAATATATTGTGAAAGAAATTTGAAGGGGAAAATATGCCCTCCCTCATTCCATCCCTTTTTCCCTCCCTCTCTCTCTCTCTCTCTCACTCTTTGTAACTCTTTCTCTATAACACTACTGATATCTCTCTCTCATATTGTCTCTCAATCCTTCTCTCTGTGACTCTTACTATGTGTCTCCCTCACTCTTTCTCTCATATTGTATCATTCTCTATTTCTCTCACTGTCAATCTCTCACCTTCTCATTCTTTGTCTTACCCTCTCTCTTCCCCCTATCCTTCTCTCTCTTCCTCTTCCTCTCTCTCTTGCTCACTCCCTTTCTACTTCCTCCTCCCTTAACCCCTCTCTCCTTCTCTCTCTTTCTTCCCTTTGTCTATCTCTTGATTTCTTTATCTCACTTGCTCTCCCTCTCTCTTGCTATCTCTCCATCAGTGTCTCCCAATAATTCTCTTCCGTACTATGAGAATTTCTCTCTAGCTCAATCTCTCTGAAATTATATCCTTCTCGTTCTCTCTCTCTAAATCTCTTCCCCTATCTCCTTCCCTCTTCTCTCACACTCACTCAATCTCATTCTCAATTCCCCCTCTCTCCTCTTCTCCCACTTTCAATCTTTCGTTCCCTCTCTGTCCTAGCCATTACAACAGATTCATGAACATCTAAACACACAAATACATATGAATAAGACCATTACAATAGATTCATGAACATCTAATCACACAGATACATAAGCGTTAAGCCTTTAAGAATGTGTTGAACCCATACAAGCATTTCTAGTGGTTTTCTTTACTTTTCTCTTAAGTTTTTTTTAGCTTTGTTATAACTACAAGCTCATTACCTTTTGCGTTTTGTTGGGACTAGAATCTTTGATTTTTCGAGCATTTTTTCTTTCTAGTTTTTGGGCTTAATTTTGTGGTTAGTATCTTTCTCATTGCTTTTTCGCTTTATTATAAAGGCAACCTCATCAGGCAACCTCATTTTGTGCCTTTCTTGATTTTCCGGTGTTTCGTTTTCTAGTTCGTTTTATTCATCGGTTTTTTCTTTTTTTTCAATACTTTCTTGATTTTCTGGTGGTTCGTTTTCTTCATCCACATTTCTTAAAAGCCTTTCATGATTTTCCGGTGTTCGCTTTCTGGTTTCTCTTATTCATTGCATTCGTTTGGACAGTTTTTGTTTTGTTAATCAGTTTTTTGCATTACTCATTATTTTTGTAAGATTGTTTATGTTTTGTGTATTTTTTTGTCTTCTATTTATGTATGATATAAATATCACAAATATAATTTTTTTATATTTAATATATATTTAATTATTTTCAATGTACATATAATTATATTCATTCATTAAACAATTATATATATATATATATATATATATATATATAATATATATATATATATATATAATTTCAATTTATCAAATATCAAGAGAATAAATAAAATTTATTTTCAAATATATAAAAAAAAGGCTAAAACTTACCATAAAAATATTATTATTTTTTAACTACTATACTATATTATTATTATTTAATTTATGTCATAGTATATTAATAATTTTAATTTTTTGTATTGAAAGCTTTGAGTTTTAATTCCTCTTATTGGAATTGGTCATCTTAATCATTTTTTTTAATTAATTATTTTCACACTATGGTTTAAATTGAAAGATATAAACATATTCTCGTGGTTGCCAATGCATCACCAAATGTAATTGTAACTATTAACTTTCTTGTATATCTAAATAAGGTGTTTAAGCTTTCCTTAAAATAGTTTTTTACCAAATGACGGTTAAAAATTTACTGTGCCTATTACTCATGACCACTTATAAGAATTAGATAAAAGTGAAAACCCATATCAAGATTAGAGAAAAATGAATTTCAAAATGAAAAAAAAAAATTAACCTGGCTACCGCTTTAGATTCTAAAAAGCTAGACTTTCAATTTAAATGGTGCCAAACCTGGCTTCATTCTAAACCAAAAAAATGATGAAACGTGGATGCATTCTTTTTGAACTTTGAACCATAGAGTAGTGGCTTATATTATATCTTTTTTTTCTTACGCTTGGTAGATCCTTCCTTTTTCATTAATTATAGAGCGAATTTACACCGCAGAGAACTCCCTAGGTGGCCTCAACTTGCCCAGTGGGAAACCAAGACTGTTGGCTACCTTTTCGCATTATTTGCCATCCAGTAGGGAAAAAACTTACGTCCTTCTATCCAATAAATATAAGTTTCAGATTCTTGTCCACTACCATACTCTAGAGTTCTACATATATAAATAAAATCTATCTGCATATATAAATAAAACTACCAGAAAGTAGGGAAGCTAATCATGGTGTTCACCTGATGTTGATTCCACCAGTGCTAGATCTTTGGCAATCATACCAAGCCACTTTGTTTGGAAAAAGAGACATGGCAAGTGCTACTCAATTTGGTCAAGGTAGATGTCACGTTTCTGTAGTTGAAATTGCACCTTCAAAAATTCCTTCTTGTAATTCAGCATTCGTGAAACTGTGGCTGCCATGCCTACCGAGATTTTCTCCATCGCCTTTTCAAGCAAGCTTTTCATCAGCTAATATAGGTAGAGGGTATGCTTAAATTGGGTGATTCTACCTCTTGTATTTCCAAGGTCTAGGCCAAGGAATCTCTAGTCCTCCAATTTCGTATCCGTCTCGCTCTAATGCTTCAATTATGCTTCCCATTCTTCTAAGAAATTTCGAATTTCTTCATTGGTTACCTCTTGATAAGTGATGCTCGCTTCATTAATTAACCTTTCGAAAAACTTCCGCCCGTACCCACTGACCACCCATAGGTCCAAGTTCCATATCTTTCCTTATCACGCGAGGCTTCTTACTGTGGCTTTGAGTTTTAGCAGGTCATGCCATGGTCTCTCTGGCCCAGTCCGGTATAGTGAGGCAAGTTATAACATGATTAATCTTCAAAGTATTTCAACAAGGTGCATGCAGAAAGGTAGTAAGGTTGTGATGCTCCATCCAACCAAATTGTAATGCCCTTTGTCAATTGCACTACCATTCCCCTCATGGTTGCAAGTGGGTTCCACAGAATGGACCAGCCCATGTCTTGCATGAGAGGCTACATTTCAAAATATATGCCCCCCCCCCTTAGCAATGACCCAACATGCATTACCTCCGCAAACCCAGGTAAAGAGGTGAAACTGCATATGGGTCGTCGGCCTATTCTAGCTAGCATGCCCATTATTATCCACCCAGTTAGAAGAAAGAGGACTCAAAACAGGTATCCACCCATCCCTAAGCCCCATAATTCATTCATTCCTAGTCCTCTGGCCATAGCCAATCTCAATTCCCTACTAGGTTTCCCGCCCACAGTAATTCACCTCGTACTCCCCCATTCCCAAGTTTCTACAAACCGCCCTTTGACTGCACATGGTCATGTTATAGAGGTTTCCTCTTATAATGCAGGTGAACTTTTAGACATCCTCATAAGTCAACACCCCATTGTCTCTTGCTTCAACACCATGCCCCTTACTGAGAGCCACCAAAGTTCCCATACGAGAGAGGGGAATCTCTAAGCAGAGTGAGATGGAGAGGGTTCCTATTGGTTGCAAAAGATAAAAGTAGAAGTAGACACAGGCTACCAGCCTATGCCCCCAACCCCCCACATCCTTATGATCCATCCAAAGGATTCCAAACGTTAAACAAGGCATCATAATGGGATAAGAGAGATGGTTGATAACATACTTGTAATCCTTTGTGTGCAGTCGATGGAGTTGCTACTACTCATGGCGCCACAAAACCAACCCTCTACTCCTGTCTCCTTACCCACAATCGCTCTTATACTCACTAGACTTCTCTTCAAGGGATAAAAAAACTCCAACACTTCCCTTCCACCCATTGCTACCTTTCCTATATGCAGTGACTTCCATCATGCAAAGGGCCACCGTACTTATCACCTCGAGCATGTGTTGGGCATTGGTTTTGTACCTAGAAGTACTAAGAATTAATCCCATATTAATGTGGTAATCCACTGGCTTGCACCTTGATCCAGAGTTTACATTAGATCTTTTGAAATGTTTTTGACTTTTGATTTAAATGGTGCCAAATGTGGCTTCATTCTAAACCAAAAAGATGATGAAATGTGGCTACGTTTTTTTTAACCATATAGCAGTGGGTTAGATTATATTTTTTGAAATGGATTTGTTTCAAACTTCCAAATGAAATGGTGTCAAATGTGGCTTCATTCTCAACCAAAAAAAATATTAAAAAATGAAACGTGGTTGCTTTCTTTATAAAATCTATAATAGTGGGCTATGTTACATTTTGGAATATGTTCGTTTAAAAAATTTGAAATTTCTTGGCAAATACTAGGGGAGGTGACAAGAGTTTTTCATTGTTGGTATATTTAGCCAAGTCTTCTATAGTTTAGGCTTCTGATTATCCTTTATACATCAACACTTTTTATTTCCTTTTAAATTCTGAAATGAGAGTTTTCCTTTTGCAATTATAATTTATATTTTCCAATCCCTATTATGATAAAGGGTTTTCTTAGATTCTACTGGTTTTGTCAAGTTGTTGTTGCTTGGTTTATTGTGGTTTTACGAGAAGTGTCATTTATTTTTTGTGAGGGTTTTCATGTCCACTTTCCTGGTTTTGGCTTTATAGATTAGGAATCCATAACATGTATTGTAGCCTTAAGAGTTTTATGAATCTACAAGATTTTTTGCATCGTTTTGTTTTTCATATTGAAGGTTGTTCATTGGAACTTAGCGATGTTTTACATAGTGAGGGATTCTGATGGGTCTTTGTAATTTTGCAAATTTCCAATGGTTGGTCTTTGTAATTGTGCATGATGTGTTATCATCAATGGTAAATATTGTATTATTTTGTATTTTATTGGAGTTTTTCAAAGTTTAGGTATATGTTACAGTTTTACCACATGAACAACTCAAATTTATCCTATGCAACTACATTAAAACATTTATATGTAAATAGAGATTTTCAATTTTTGTATTAAATACAATGTAGAATATATATATTGAACTATGAGACAATATTTTTTCCTTATCACATAGATTGTATTGTGTGACTATGCTTGCTGGTCGCAAAAGATGCCCATATTCCCAGGAGAATCAATAAAGATAATGTAAGCATTTGCATTGAAGGAGTTAAAATATTGCCCATCATCTAAATTATGAGGGTGAGATATGAACATATGGATGAATGGATCCACATGCATTTTCAATAGGAGTTGCTATCATCTCTTTGTGTTTCTTTAATTATTTACATGATTGTCCACTCTCTTGAGAATTTGACAATCTTCATTCACTTGTGAGATTAAAACTTTGATTTAGTTAAATATAAATTTAATAAAAGTTAAAGTTTAGATAAGTTAACTTAATTAGATTGACTTTTAATCTTTTAAGAGAATTTCATTAATATATATTTTGAATCAATTTTTTTTTTT
>APFE031285101.1:50733-62196 GCA_000404065.3 Pinus taeda
ATTGAGATAAACATCCTAATAGAGTATTGACTGCCTTTGCATTTGTTTCATATTTCTTCTTCTCAGTCGGATCTGTAGGAGTTGCTGATGGAAAAGTATACCCAGTATCTATGATATCCCAGACTTCTGTACCAAGAGATTGAAGATAGGCAGTGACTCTTACCTTCCAATATACGAAGTTTGTCCCATCAAAAATTAGTGGCCTGATTGATGCTTCCCTCTCGTAATTGCTCATGATGAAAGATCTTCCTTCAAGCGATCAAGCTTCTTCTGAAGGACCCGCTCTAATACCAATTGTTGGAAATAATACTGAGAGGGGGGGTGAATCAGTATTATCAAATCAATTATTCCTTTTTCAAAAATGAATGATATACGCTACTTCAATTAATTAAACTCGCGTATATACGCAACTATTCAGAAGGAAACCCATGTATACAAAGCAAACTTTTAAGTTACTTTATCTTTCTACTGATGATTGTTAATCTATGTTTCAGAAACAAATAACCAGTAACCAGATACAGTAAAGCAGAGTAGAAAGACAATCACACACAAGAACACAAGATGTAAGGTGGAAACTCAATGTGGGTGAAAACCACCTGCTGCAATTCGTCTCTATCTTCTTTTTAAATTAGAAACTTCTTTTACAATGTACTAGTGCAGTCCTTTACCAGTACGCAGGTTGCAACCTACAAAGAGCTACAACCCTCTCTCGTTCTCTAGCTTCTCCTGGAAGGGAGCTACAACCCCCTTTAGCTCTTGCACTAGCCAAGATACTAGTACGTAGGTGCTGGCCTACAGAAGGCTACAACCTTCTCTTTCTTTCAGGGACCATGTTTCATAAATATTCAGACTGGATCCATGAATATCAATCAATCATCAACCATTCTCCTTTTTACCAATTAGATATGAATCAAGTAGATACTTCTCTGACAGTTGTGCCCAAAACACAGTACCAGAAACCACACACCAAAATCTGAACCCAGAACACAGCAGCAATAAACAGAAGCAGCTAGATCACAGCTCAAAACATATACTTTATTTCAATAACCTGCAATATGCGTACATACGCCTCTGTGTTTGGAACAACCTGCGTATACGCTGTTTTCATTTACTGAACCAGCATGTATACGCGCCTTTGCTTCACTGAACCCATCAATAGAACTTATCCTTCTCTTGCGCTAAGGTTCCTCCTTTATTCCGATCCAGATCTGCACCATAACCCAATTACCAGTATTCCAGATCTACCACTTTTTCAGATATTCAATAATAATTCAGATGATTATTTGCCACATGATCTCCTTCCTCTTTTATAGTCTTAGGCCTTCCACAATACTACGGTCCAAAACCATAATAAACCAATACCATGGACCCAATACTAGGGATCAACACATCTGAAGAGACGCCATGGTCCAAAACCATAGGTTCAAATCCCAAGGACTAACTACCACGATCCAAAAGCAAGTTCTCCAACATATACGCGCCTTTGTAACATCTAACCCCCGTGTATACGCGCCTTACTCTAGATGAACTTGCGTATATGCGTTTTCCTTCATTCTAAAAGCCTGAACTGAGATCTGTTACCAAAGAGAGTTGCCATCAAGGACAACACCTGTGCCTATGCCATAATGCCAACACACACTTCCTCTGCGTTATTGTGATTGTGTTCATGGAAGAATTATATTCTTCTTGGCCTCTTTGACCTTTGTATACTCTTGTGGGTTCCTATTGTTGTGCAAATCCCTCTTGAGCTTTACTACATACATTCTCACCTATTACAACAAGAATAATTCATTCAAATAAATATGACACATTGATCATTATGAACAGAGGATCAATTCCACACATTCGACACTCAAAGTAGAGTACTTCCTCTATTAATGAATATGTATGCACATAATTTACAAAAGGCCCTCCTCTCACCAAATTTACATTATGTTGGACCCTATTGGCCTCGTTACCACACTCAGCCTCTAATCCTTCCTATTCTCTACTCTTTTATATGGCTACTACATTATTCCTTTTTGGCTTACAAAAATATACAAAAGGATCTTGAACTAGAATTAGTTCAGATCCACAATTCACTCAACTAATAAGCTCCTAAGAATCTTCTAGATACACCAATCCTCTCAATAAGTCTATCATATCCCAAGATATCTCTAACTCGCTCAACCCCCCAATACTTCTTCTTAGAAGAAGATCTCATTCCATACCAATTACATTAATATTACAAATAATTGGCATTTAGGGAACCAACTCCCTTAATAAATGAATGATCCCTAGGTCTAGTCAAATGTATTTGACTTGGAGGTTAGATGCTCCGGCATCCTAACGTCAAAAAAAGTCATGGTTTTATCCTGACCATGTTCTTCCATAAACTAATTAAAATCCTAATAGATCCCAAACTTTATGTTATACCTACTTTGCTACTTCATTGTAATGTGCTCTTTCCTTGACATCCCACTGTATTATCTATTGCACATTCTCTTTTCTAGGATCCCATTTCTTGTTTTGTTGCTTACTCACAACCTTATTGATGCAATTCCTCTTGGTCCATGGTAACTTGTTGTTGACTATGCTTTCCATTCTATGAAAAATCCATTTGGTTGCCTCCTTCATCAATCTCGATACTCCAACAATTTCACTACCAAGTTTTGTATTCTACCAGTATATCTCATTTCTATAATTTATTTGTTGTTGACTTTCACAGGGAATTCGTATGGCTACTGTCATTTCCAACTTCCTACATTTTTTCTCAACAAAATTGTGCATCCACCATTGCATACCCTCAAGCTGCAATTTCATATTGTTTTCTTGCTCCAACAAACTCACATTTTGCAAGGTTTCCTCCATGGGTTTGCTCCATTCTCCTATTGTCATTTCTTCTTTCTCAAGTTCCATGTTTTCTCCTCTATACTCCTTCATAGCCTCTTGTACTTCATCAACTCAATTATCTCCAATCCAACTCATCATTTCATGCACATCCTCATCCTCTTGATAGTTTCCACTATTTGTACTCATTGTATCTACATACCTTCCCTTTTTACTCGTTAGGTGAGACAACACTATCTTCTCCATTGAAGTGATAGAATTATGAGTTTGTTTATACTTGCATTCTACACTACTTGCATAAACAAACCACTCATTCGTTTAAAAAACATGAGACATTGGAATCCCTTTAGGTGCTTGATCAGGTGCTCAAAAAATAGCTCAAAATTCAAAGTTGTTGGATCGGTGTGGAACCTGAATGACTGCGTAGTTCTTGTCATCTTGAATCTGGTGCAACTCATTTCGCACGAAACAGACATCGTATGCTCCCAGAATTATGTTCTGTTCACTTTCCCAAATAGCAATTTTTTGCAAAAAATTGACAGCGTAGTCAACAATTTGTACTGCTGATGTGGCATTGACTGGGCAAGTCTATGTGGAAGGTTGACTGGTCAACAGGCTTGGCGAATCGTATTGTGCCAAGTGGCACATTCTCATTGATTCAATTCGGTGGTTTTTTATTAGTTGGATTGGTGGCCAACCACAGGCTAACACATGGCCCAGTCAGAGGCTGCCACGTGGTAGCCTAAGGGCCACCAAAATTATGGGTCGAGTTCCAGGCAGCAGCAATATGGGTCGAACCCATGACCACCAATAAACGAGCAAAACCAATCACCAATGTGCCATGCAAGTATTTCTTAATTGCATTATAACTCCACATATATTTAAATTCAAAGAGCGCACCATTTCGGGGGAGGGGTCAGCGCAATGGGGTCGGCCCTTGGTCGCGCCACTGCCATACGACCACCAACGGAGTGGTGTGGGGGGTCGGGCCATTAGCCTTAACCTTGGGCACATGGCCCCAATGTGCCCAAATTTTTTGGATTATAGGCGTTGGAGGCTAATTAAAGCGTCCGACAATTTCACCCGAAAATCAGCGAAATTGTTGCTCCATTAGCGTGTCTTGGAGAAAATTTGTAGGATGGTGTTGGATTTTGGGGAATATGCATTTTTGGGCATTTTGGAGGCATTGGAATAGGTTTCATAGATTTTTGAGCATTGCAAACTGATGTATTCATATTTTTTAGCATAATAGAGAGGGCCAATCCATTGGAAGCTGAACCAAGGAGATGTAGCCCAAGAGGGGTGAACTCCTTCATCATGTGATGTTGTGATACTGTTTATGGTGGTGTTTAATTTTGTTATAAGTTATTTTTCAATCATTTGTTTATGTTAATTTGCACATAAAGTTACATAAAATCACTCAAAAACTCATGTTTTAAACTTGCAATTAACCTCATGAATCCTTAAGCACTTTTAACATAATTTGAAAAGGAATTTAGTACAACAATCTAATTATCCCAATCAGATGAAGTTTGGTATTAGAACTCTTAGTTTTCTTTGTGCAAAAAGGATTAAAATATTTGCAAGTGAATCTCATGCTTACATGGTTGAAGCTCAAGAGAGGAGAAGGGAAGCTGGTTGAAAGCCCTGAAGTTGGGTCAAGGAGAAGAAGTGCAAGGTTGCCACAATCTCCACCACCAGTTCTTCCTCAAGTTGCAGTTGAGACTTTAGTGAGCATGTCTCATGAAGGAGAGCCTACAAACATGATAGAGGATGAGAAGGTCTTTAGGAAGGATTTCTTCGATATTACAGAGATGGTGAGGGTATTCTATGAAGAGAGGAATACCAGACTACAGGGTGAAATCTCCAAGCCTCCCAAAGGAGAGGGTTCTTTAGGAGGAGGAGGTAATGGAAATGGAGGTAAACCTCCACCCTCTCCACCATCTTCTTCATCTTCTTCTTCACAGGCATCTTCACCCTCTTCCACTAATACAACCCTTACTCATACTCATCAACATACCTCAAAAAGAATTGGTAAATCACCCCTGTTAAAACTTGATGTTAAATTTCAACTACCCATGTATAATGGTGAAGTGAATGCAGAGAAGCTTAATAATTAGGTTCGTCAGTTGGAGGTTTATTACATAATTCAAAACCTTCAAGAGGATGACATAAAGATTCAGCTAGCTTCCTTGAGGCTGGAGGGTGAAGCACTAGTATGGTGTGAATCAAAGGCACAAGAAGAGATAAAAAAACATGGTAATATCTCAATTTCTTGGTTTGATTTCATTGTTGCAATTAAAATACAATTCTATCCTCTAGCATATATGCAGAAAGCCATCACGAATTGGCAGAACTTTAGACAACTTAAGGGTCACAATGTGCATGATTACACCCAAGAACATAGAAAAAGGTCACTAATGCTAAGTGTATATTTGCAATCAAAAGAGACGTTGCTGAAGTACATAGGGGGATTACACAATTACCTTAGGCATATTGTCCTTATGTTTAATCCCAATAATCTAGACGAGGTGTGTGTGAAAGCCACTCATCTTGAGGCAAGAGGGAAAAATACTCCAGAAGGGGGTAGTAAAAATCCATTGAAGGGTAAAGGAAAAGAAAACGGTTTCAAAGGAAAGGGAAAGAAAAATGCATCCATTAAGAAGGAAGGGGAGAAATTAACATGCAAGCATTGTTCCAAAGAGGGCCACGATGAAGCTCATTGTTGGAAGCTTCATCCTAAAATGAAACCGAAGAAATTCAACAACAAGGGAAAACAAAAGACAACTGCAACCACTCAACAGGATTTGGGATCTGATTCAAGTGATGAAACTAAAATTACAGCCATGGGTATGAAGGGAAAATAATCTATTTCTATCACTAGTACTTCAAATTTACACAATGAAACTCCAAACGAAAATAAGAGGATATAACTTTTTCACATAAGGGTAATCTCAAAACATAGAAAAATTGATACTCTTTTTTATAGTGGCTCTCAAGCCAATCTCATCTCTGGAAGCATTGTCAAAAGTTTAAACTTGGAAACCATTCCACATCATAAACCATATCCATTAGGATGGGTGTGTGACAATGCACAATTTCAAGTAACTAGAAAGTGTAAACTGAAATTCGCCATTATTTCAAATTTCATAGATGAAGTGGAGCTTGATGTTGTGCCATTAGACATATGTGGTATAGTTTTGGGCAACCCTTATCTCTATGACAAAAAATCTATCTTCCATAGACATGAAAACAAATACCATTTTTTCAAAGATGAAGTAGAATATATTGTGAGAGCTCATAGAAATAAATTAAATCTTTCACTTGTTAATGCAGGGCAGATGAAAAGACTAGTGAATTCTAGCACGAATTTTGTGCTTCTAATGATCAAACCCAAGAAGGATGTTGATAATGAAGATTTTCAAGGTTGTGATTCAAGATTGAAATCTGAATTGGTTGATGTTGTTAACCAATATGATAAGATGTTTCAGGAACCAAAAGGATTGCCTCCCAAGAGCGGAATCCAACATGAGATACAGTTGCAGCAAGATAGTCATCTTCGTAACATTGGCATGTACAGGATGTTAGTGATGGAAAGTGCAGAAATTAAAAAGAAAATTCAAGAGTTGTTGGATAAATGGATCGTCAAGCCAAGTTCTTCACCATTTGGTTCACCTATTGTTTTGGTGCCAAAGAAGGATGGAGCATGGCGCATGTGTGTGGACTTTCGTGCATTGAACAAGATTACGGTAAAAAACCATTACCCACTGCCTAGAATAGATGATTTACTTGATAAATTGAAAGTTGCAAAGTATTTTACTAAGTTTGACTTAAGGAGTGGCTACCATCAAATTAAAATTGTTGAAGGAGACATTTGGAAGACAACATTCAAAACAAAACAAGGTTTGTTTGAATGGCTAGTTATGCCTTTTGGTTTATGTAACGCCCCTGCTACCTTCATGTGTTTAATGAATGATGTGTTGAGGCCATTTATTGATGAATTTATTATAGTCTTCTTAGATGAAATATTAATTTTCAGTAAATCTCGTGATGAACATGTCATGCATGTGAGAAAAATACTTGATGTCTTAAAGAAAGAATAATTGTATTTAAAGATGTCAAAGTGTGAGTTTGGAAAAACCTCTTTAGTTTACTTGGTTCATATTGTTGGAGGAGGTGAACTGAAAATAGATCCCTCCAAGGTTGATGTCATTTTGAATTGGCCAAGGCCCAAGACAGTTACTGAGGTAAGAGGTTTTTTGGGAGCAACCCAATATTGGAGACAATTCATTGCTAACTTTTCTTCTATATTAGCGTCTTTGCATGCATTGACTAGTGTGAAAAAGGTTTTTCAGTGGGAAGGCAAACAACAAAAAGACTTTTGATGCATTGAAGGAAAAGATCAGTTCAGCTCTAGTACTTGCACTTCCAGACTTGAGATAGTCATTTGAGATCCAAACTGATGCTAGTGACTATGCCATGGATGCAGTCCTCATGCAACATGGTAAGCCCATTTGTTTTCATTCAGAAACTTTAAATGGTGCAATGATTAATTATCCTACTTTCCCAAATAGGTGAATTTTTGCAAAAAAAATTGATAGCCCAATCAGCAGTCTGTACTGCTTACTGGGCAGGTCTATGTGGCAGGTTAACTAGTGAACGGGCTCGGCGAATCGTATTGGGACAAGCGACACATTCTCATTGGTGAAATTCAGTGGTTTTTGATTCGTTGGATTGGTGACCAACCACGGGCTGACACATAGCATCCTGGAGGCCACGAAAATTATGAGTTGAGTTCAGGGCAACAACAGCGGGGGTCGAACCCATGACCACCATTGAATGAGCAAAGCCAACCACCAATGCACCATGCAAGTAGTTCTTAACTACATTAGAACTCCGCATATATTTAAATTCAAAGAGCATGCCATTTCGGGGGAGGGGTCGGCCGGCGGGGACGGGCCATTGGCCTTAGCCCCAGGCACGTGACCCCCATGTGCCCAATTTTTTTGGATTATAGGCATTGGAGGCTAATTAAAGTGTCTGACAATTTCACCCGAAAATCGGTGAAATTATCGCTCTGTTAGCACCTTTTGGGGCAAATTTGTAAGATGGTGCCTGATTTTGGGGAATTTGCGGTGCGATTAGCAGAAAACATGGAAACTCCATAAATTCTTCAATTTTTGACCAAATCAGGAGCAGAAAGAGGTTACACACACATTTTTGGGCATTCTTAAGTCATTGGAATAGGTTTTATAGCTTTCTGAGCATTGTAAACTGATGTATTCACATTTTTTAGCATAATAGAGAGGGCCAAGCCATTAGAAGTTGGACCAAGGAGACGTAGCCCAGGAGTGGTGAACTCCTTCATCATGTGTACTGTAATACTGTTTATGGTGATTTTTATGTATATTATAAGTTGATGTTCAGTCATTTGTTTATGTTAATTTTCACATAAAATTTACATAAAAGCACTCAAAAGCTCATGTTTTAAACTTGAAATTAACCTCATGAATCCTTATGCACTTTTAACATAATTTGAAAAGGAATTTCGTACAACAATCTAATTATCCCAATCAGATCAATGCTTCCAACATCCTTCCCGTATGCAACACTGGAACTTTCAAGCCATTTATCATATCTCCATTTTCTTCTTCCATTGTAACAACTTCTTCCTTAACATATTCAATATGCATATATTCAAAAAGCTTATCAACCTCAAACACCTCATCACAAAATAGAAACTTCTCTATTTTAAGCATCTCGCCCAAAAATAAAAACCTTTCTACCTCAGGCTTTCCTTCCATAATTGCAAATACCCACTGCATATGATATCCACCTCGATTGCTTTACATGACAATTACACCTTCCTTCCTCGTCCAAGAGAATTTAAATTATATTCTCTTTCTATCTTTATAACAATACTTAGTGAGTTTTCTTCATCTCTGCATTGAAAAAAGCTAATGTTCTATCCATCATCGACAATAATTCCTACATTCACATACCAATTATCAAATTTAAAATCAATATGCCCTTTAGCCTCAATAAGTATTTATGCCATTATATGTTGATCTTCCAAAAAAATTGTGAGACTCTTAAAAGGTCTCTTCTCAACATCTTCATTACTTTCATTCTCTCCAAGGATTAATCCTTTCTTTGGTTCACAGTAGTTAACTTCCACCTTACACTCAGTTGCTATGAGTTCTTCCTTCAATCTAGCACACATCCTCTATCTCAACTTCACTTTCAATGAAGGCCATCTCACCTTTTTCTTCTTCATTATCCAGCCATATCTCTGGTCTCATAAAAAATGCCTTATATTACTAAGTTTTGCTCTTAACTCAGTCATTTCCCTTTCAAATTCCTCATCATTCATCTGCCTCATGCTAACTCCTTTGGCATTCTAATTGTGACCTCTCTCTAAACCCTTGGTGTGACTATCAGTAGTCATCCTTACTTCCTCTTTCTTTTGTGAACTCTCCTTGTCCACTTGTGAGCTACAGTAAGCTTCCTCCATCCTTGTAACAAGTCTCTCGCTTGTCACCTATACTAAGGCAACCTCTTGGCATCTCCTTTTCACTAGTTCTCTACACTATAATTTGAGCACCTTTTCTCTCTAGCTTCAGAGTTGTTATGATTTTTCACCCTCAACTACTCATTTCTTCACTTCCCCTTTTGAGAACTCATGTTGTCCTCATATTAGCAATTTCATATGTTGTTGGGGTTCTACAACCATTTCATTTGCCATGTGGTTCTTTTAGACTTCCCCTCTATCTACTACCTGTAAAAAAAATCCTTAAGACTAGAGTTAACATAAAAACATCATTCCTCACTTGTGGCAAGATATTCCTTTGGTCTGTTCTACTAAATCTACTCTATACTAACTTTAACTCAAGATATTACTCCTCTGTCTCATTTGAATCCACCAAATATTATTCTATAACTTTCTCCAAGAGCTTTATCTCCTTTGTATCTCTATCTCATTTTCTTTCTTTCCTACTTCTCCAAACAATTTAACCTCTCTATTCTGAGGTTCATAGAGCATTCTAGCTCTAATACCAAATGATGTCAAGCTAAAACCAGTTATGCCAATTGATGACTCCCATTAATAGGTATATATTGAAGTTCATTATGCTATCCTCCATCCTTAAAACTATGATTTTATCACATTAATTCACATTTTTTTGTTTTAATAATATGCTTAGTAGGAAGAGCAAAATGTGTTTTTCTTAGTATGTGGCCTAATGTGATTAAATTGCAGGAAAAAAGAAGAATTTTTGAGGCATTTACTATGCATGGGCTTGATGAAGACAACCACGAGAGAATCTAGGAAGGCTTGTCCACCTCCTTAACTGTCTAACTCAGCTTGATATCACCAAATCCTCACTCACAAGCTCAAATTCATTGACATATAAGTAACTCCAATTGCATGAGAATCTCAAGGAGGACATGATCCACAATTTTCAAGATTGAGGGAATCACTCCTATTTTCAAGGGAGTTGATATCATCTACCCTTTTGTATAAATAAATGAATTGAAAGGCTCATTAGGATTCAAAGTTTTGATTCATCTAGGAGTAGCTATTGAGCCCGGCGCTTTACATTGTCATTGTTAACTTTTATGTGACGTATGAGACTATTATTTTCTAATAATGAGAAGTTTGTTATTAAGCTACATCTTAGCTACTTTTAGAGGGTTGAAACCCTTGGGTTTGGGACCAACCCAGAGGCTTTGGTCCCTCTTTTGTATTTTTGTTTTTTTTTCTTAGTTTAAAGCATTTCATGTTTTTATTTTTTTATTGCAATATATGTTAAGCTATAAAAACCTATGATTGCAGGATTCTCGATCACCTCTCTTGTGGGAGAATGTTGGGTCCCTATAATAATAGTGATTACCCCATTACTATTGTAGTTGTACCCCTTATTAATATTGTTGTGCCCCTATTGTCCCCATATTGTTATTACTGTGCCCCATAGAATCCCTCTATTGTTATTTTTGTGGCTTTATATTATTATTGTTAGGTCGACTAGGTTATATTGTGACTCCTGAGACTCCTATATATAGAAAGGGGGGTTTTTCATTTGAATCATCCAAGAATTGTTCATTTATGTAATGTAAAGGAGGTTGCCCCCTCGAAGAGGATGAATTCTAAGGTGTTTATCTATTTTTTCTATCTTTTCTTGAGTTGGTTTCATAACCTTTGGTATCAGAGCTTTGGATTCTAGGGTTTTGCTGCTCCAAACAGGTCATCGTGGAATTTTCACTATAACTTTTTTTCTGCGACGTTTCAGAAGTTGAAAAAAAACCCATTTGAGAAGACATTGCGCTGAATCTTGGGTCTGAATTTCAAAGCTTTTTGCACTATATTTGCGGAGATATGTTTTGAGGAAGTTGGTCTTTTTGCAAACTCCTGAATTACATTCCAAACAGGCGACCTGGGGAAAATCGTCATAACTTTTTCTCTGAGCACTGGATTGAAATTTCGTAAGAAGGTATAGAAAGAGGACAGACTGTAGTTTCTTTTATATATTTTTCAGAGCCAAAGGTCGAAACAGTGACTCGTGGCACATCATACAAGTTCACTCTACTGAACTAGTCTATAATCAGGTCACTGTGGGAGATTTCGCATAACTCTTC
>APFE031285107.1:0-16108 GCA_000404065.3 Pinus taeda
CTATTGTATTACTCATTGTATCTCTGCATTTTTGGCAAAGGAAGAAAGACCATGGTTTTGCAGTCCTTTTTGGGATTCCTGTGGTTACATGTATTGATGGTGTGTTTCTCTTTGTACATGTAAGTTTTTTATGTGAATCATCTTCTTACTTTTTCTTCTGCAAAATTAGGCAAATGAAGTGTTAAGGTAGAATTCATGGTTGCTATGCTTTGCCTTTAAGTTTTCTTAGTATCAATGTTTTCAGCTGTTTAAGGAGAATTCAAGGTGATTGCTTGCTCTCCTTAGCTCCTCATCAGTCATTCTCATCCATCCAAATCTTTCAAAAGCATCACTACAGTCTCCTACCTCGCCCCAAAGAACCCCCTGCGAAAACTGTGTCCAATCCCCGCACCCAAAATTGCCTTTCCCCAATTTTCCACCAAAACCCTAAAAATCCCAAATCAAACCTTTTTATCAATTTACTAGCCTAAAATTAGTGTTCTTTATTGGTTATCTCTGCCTGTTGAAGATCTTTGCCGAGATATACCAGAGAGAGCCCTCTCCTGCCCCGTAGGGCTAGCTACGAGGCTAAGTGGTTTGATGTTGCCTTGGATTTTACCTTTTTCAGCCTGAGGTGAAATTTCAAGCAATAACAGTGCGGATTTCCAGCGTTGTTCTAAAATGGATGAATTAAGTGGATCCTTGATGTCAGCGAGTACTTTGATCTCAAGTGAGTTTATGTGTTGTATGAGTGCCTCGGGTAATAGGTGTCTGCCCCCACTTTCATTCCATGGGTCTGTACCAATTCGAGCCAAAGATCCATCGTTGATTTTCCAAACTAGGTTATCCTTGATGAGAGGCATGGATTTTAGAAGTGCTTTCCATACAGAAGAGATGTCGGAATTGGGCCAATTTGGAAGCTGGATCCAATCCATTATGTGCAGAGGCCAGATATATTTGTGATATGTGATGCTAGTCTAGAGATTATGACCTGTGAGTAGCGTCCACCCCATTTTTGCTGCAAGAGCCTGTGCGAATGTGCGAATGTGGGCAGGTCTCTTAATCCCCATCCTCCCCATTTTTTGGGCAGCACTATCTTCTTCCATCCCACCCATGCAAATATCTGTTTGTCCTAGTTCCCGTTCCAAAGATATCTGTTGCATATTTGATGTAACCTTGCCAAGATGTTCCTCAGAATCCATGCAAGAGCCATCCAAAAGACCGGTGTTGCCTCAAGAACAGTTTTAACCAATACCAATCTACTAGCCCTAGATAGATATCTGTGAATCCAAATGTTTAGCCGCTTCTCCAGTTTTGAGACGAGCTAGATCCAGTCAGCTATCTTTTGACTGACAGGCTTGATCCAGAATCCTAAATATTTAAGACCAAGATCTAAGGGACTATTGCAGAATGGAAATAGGTGTCGAGCAAATTGAGACTCATAGATAGAAGTTCTGGTAAGAATGATGGATGATTTTGAGTGATTTGCGAGCATCCCAATGGCAGATGAAAAAGGGTGAGGATTTTCGAAAAAGTGTTAGAGTCCCTGATGCTACCATCAAGGAAAATCATGACACCGTCTACAAAAATAAGATGGGTGAGATAACAATCATCAGATATTTTGAGACCACAAATATCCCCATTTCGCTTAGTTGTAGCAATCAATCGACTCAGACCATCCATGACAATCAGGAAAAGTAGGGGGGGACAGAGGACAACCCTGTCTGAGACCTCGTTCAGAGTGAAAAGACTGAGATGCCGACCCATTGATCAGAACACTGAAGGTGGGGGTGTTGATGCAAGCCATGATCCAGGTAATGAAATTGTTTGGGAAGCCCAGATGAATAAGGAGCATCTTGATGTAGAGCTAGCTGACTTGATCAAAAGCCTTTACCAAGTCAATCTTTAGGATAATGGCCTTATGGTGTCTGGTCCAAGTGGTGTGAAAGGCTTCTTCAGCCGAACCGATGGCTTCATGAATCTGACGATGTTAAAGGAATGCAAATTGTTGAGGGGCAATATTATGGGACATAATGGGTCTGAGGCGATTTGCAACGATCTTGGAGATGATCTTATAGAGCACATTGCATAGAGAATTGGGACGGTAGTCATCAGAGGAGGAAGGGGAGTCCGATTTGGGAATAAGGGCTATGAATGTCGAATTGATGGCATTGTAAAGTGACCCAGGTACCCTACATTCCTCCACAACCCTTAGTAAGTCATGGCTGAGGAGTTCATAGAAAGCAATGTAGAACTTGATGGTCCAACCGTCCGGACCCGGGCTCTTTTCCTTTTTAAACCATTTTAGAGTGCCCTCAAGTTCCCCAGGTGTCACTGGATCATATAATGCCTCCGCCTCATCCTCATTTACAAACCTGGGGAAGTGTCCAACAATGTTGATAATATCGGCAATAGTCGAGCCAGGAGGTTATTTGTAGAGATTCTTGAAGTGAGATGATCCCAGGTGTGAGAGCTTATTGAAGGAGTCAGCCACTCCTCCCTCAAGCAATGGGATATTCCAGATGGTATTTTGAACCTTTCTACCTTTTGCATAATTATGGAAGAACCGAGTGTTTTCATCTCCTGTTTTTAACCAAATGGCTCTACTATGAATACGAATGGGTTCCTCTCTGTCTTTTAAAATATTTGACTTCTGGTTTTCAAGATCCACCAGGTGGGATTTGTCCTCTACAGTGGAAAACCCCAATCCTCATTCATCCAATAGTGTGGAGAGTTCTGATTCGATGAGCAGAAGGGCTGAGTTTCCTTTTGGTGTTTTTCTTTGGCCCATTTGATAGAGAGGTGCTTGAGTTGTGATAGGTTAGAGCAGAAACCTTTTGCCAAAGATTCTGACCTATCAATCGGGTTTGTATTCCAAAATTCCTTGACCATATTGATATATGAAGGATCCTGAAACCAACCATGATTGAACTTGAATGGGACTTTTGGCTTTTTGTGAGGTCCCAAGATTTCCAGGTATATTGGGTAGTGATTCGAAATGCCTCCAGTTCCAACCCATTGTTTGTAGAAATGCAACTGTTGAATAAGGGTTCCTTCCATAATAAATCTGTCTAATGTACGGGCAAGTGCAGCCTCTCCAATTCTTCTGTTCCGCCATGTAGGGAGTGGTTTGTGCATAGGGACATCAATTAGGTTATGTCTCTCTAGAAGATCTGTCATATAACCTGTGATTGAGTCTACTTGAGCCATGGATCCCCAAGATTTACCATATCCCAGAGAGAAATTTAAATCACCCCCAATAATGATGTTGTTGGCAGAGAAGATGGATAGTCCCAGCAAATGATTCCAAAAAGTCTCCCTTTGATGACAAGGGTCGTAGATGTTAATAACCCTAAGGCTGGTCCCTAGGTCGGTCGAGAAGAGATCTGTTCCCATAAACCCCTGTCCTCCCCATGTAGCTTGTGCTTTGATGGTTGATGGATTGTAGCCAATCGCGAGGCCCCCTGATCTTCCAGTAGAATCCATAGCCAAAAAATTCCATCCCAGGATAATAGAGGATAAAGAAGCAGAGATGGGGTTAGCCATTCCGAGTGTTTCTTGGAGAAGAATGATGTCGATAGGAACAGATTCAAAAATTTTGCGCAGAGCTAGTTTCTTGGAGGCACTAGCCAAGCCTCTGCAGTTAAAGGAAAGACACTTCATGGAGGGAGATTGCCTAAGAACCCCATCAATAGTGTATTGGCGGCCAGAGGCCACCTCCGCTCCAGCATGCCTGATAGCTTTGGACATATATGATTTTCTCCCCCGGGCAGTCAAGGGAGTCGACCCCAAAGTTACAAGACCCAAACCAACAATTTTGATATGGGATCCATGGGGGTGTAATCGAGGGCGTAGATTATAATGATGCTTTGACCCCTGAGATGAGGATGGAGAAGAGGTTGATGAGGGGAGAGAATGCAAGGTAGGCACCGATGGAGCATAGACCGGAGAAGTGGGTAAAGTGCAGTGTGCAACAGACATGGATGGAGTATGCAATGAGGAGCAAGGACAAATACATGATAAAAGAGGAGTGAGAGATGTACCCGAAGCAGTGGCAGCTTCAGCAGCAGCCCGAGATCTGGTGACCGGCAGTGAGAGAGTTCTGCGAGCGACTCCTGATGCACCTCGAGGGTTGATGATGGGATGTCCTGGCGCCAGAGTACGCAAGGTGGCCGGCGAGATAGTCCATGAGGGTACATTGGAAGGCATTGGGGTTTCTTCCTATTTCTTGTTAAGAGGGAAATCCTTGAATAAATGCCCCACCTTGTGGCTGCAACGGCATCAAAATGGAACCCCTTCGTAGTCCAATATATGTACCCTTGTAAATTTCCCCCAGTGCAAGGTAATCTTCTCCTCCAAACCTTCGCGGGTGTCCAGGTATACCAAGATGCGAGCTAGGGTTCTATTTCTTGACTCTACGAAGGTTCGATCATGGTCAAGATATGATCCCAGAGCATTCCAAATGCGAATAAAAACCTCCTCACTCCAGTACTGTAGAGGGAGCCCCGGCAGACGAACCCACAGTGGACCGGCCCCTATTTGTTCTCTCTCGGGATCAAAGAGAGGGCTCCATCTCTTTAACAGAACATGCGCCATCTCAATGTGCCAATACCTAGCCAGCACCAAATCAGTATAGTTCTCTTTTGCAAAGTGTAGGGCAAACCAGCCTCTAGGTAAAACTTGCACCTCAGGTAGCTCCTTGAGGACCCCTCCCCAAATTTCCTTTACCCATTGGGTGAGCCGGGTCACCGAATATGCCCTCCCGCGGACATGTCCAACAAGTATGGTACCTGCCATGATAGTTGCTTCCCCGATAGCAGAGGTTTCTCCAAAACAAATCGAGATATCCCTTGAGGTCACTTTAACACACTTGGTTCTTTTCTTCCTAGTATGCGGTGCAGATGGGATATCCACTAATGGATCCGGGGTGCCATCCAAAGGAATTGATTTTGCAGGTCTAACCTTAATAGTCAGAGCCTCAAAACAGCCGAAGGGCGAGTGAAGGGTAACAGAAGGGATTGCAACTGTCGATAGTGGAGGACCTGAAGATGTTGCAGCGAAGAAAGTAGTATCTTGCGGTTGCGGGTCAAAATAGGGCGACAGGGGAATAACAGTCGACAGAAAGTGTAGGGTCCTAGGTGGCAGAGGTGGAAGATCCAGAGCAGGAGATTCCTGGGGAGAATTTCCAGTAGAGTGATGGGTAGAGCGATGATCCGGCAGGGTAACCACCGAAGAGGATATATACGGTGATGGGATCGATGGACAGCTAGGACCCACTTCAGTAAATAGAAAATTAGGGCACCTGAATATCACCTGTTCAGGATGCGGGTCTTCTGAGTAATCAACTGCCTCCTCCGTTTCCATAGATTCACCCATTATAGCTGTAGACATCTTGAAAGCGACAGATGGACCTAAAAACGGCCCGGATAACAAGAAGCAATAGGTACACATGCTGAGAGGTAACATGTAACAGTGAGGTTAACCAAAACCCTTACGGTCTACCGCAGAGCGCTCCATCCCGATTTCATCAACTACAAATAAAATGTTTCAAGGTGTTACAAAATTAGTTGTTACAACATCTTCAACATATTTAACATTGACATGTTGTTATGGTATCTGTTGTTACATCATCTACTATTACAACATCTGTTGTTACAACATCTTCTTCTTAATCCATTGTTACCTATGTTTGTGCTTCTTAATTTGTTTTCTTGATCCCCCATGTGTTGATGTAATGTTGGGTGGTAGAAACACCTATTTGGATACCCACTTTAAATCTTTGACAAGCAAGATGAAATTGATTTCTACCAATCAATTGTTACAACATCTGTTGTAATGGTCATTGTTTCATTACTTTCAATTGTAGCATTTGTTATAACATCAATTTTTAGAACAATTTCAACATTTTCAACAATAACGAGTGGAGTTTTACAATATTTTCAACAAATTTAACAATGGCACATTGTTATCGCATCTGTTGTTACAACATCTGCTATTACAACATCCATTGTACAACATCTACTCCTCAATCCATTATTACCTATGTTTGTGCTTCTCAATTTGTTTTCTTGATCCCCCAAGTGCTGGTGTAGTTTTGGGTGGTAGAAACAAGTCTTTGGCTGGCCACTTTCAAGCTTTGACAAGCAAGATAAAATGGATTTCTACCCCCTCAATTGTTATAACATCTGCCTTCACATCATCCACTATAATGGTTACTATTTCAGTAGTTTTAATAATAGAATTTGTTATAGCATCGAATTTTACAACAATTTCAATGTTTTCAACAGTGATGAGTGTTACAACATCTACTATTAAAACATTTTAAGAGGATTTAGCATTGACATGATGTTATGGCATCGACTATTACAATATTTGCTTCTTAATCCACTATTACCTATGATTGTGCTTCTCATTTTGTTTTCTTGATCCCCCAAGTGTTGGTGTAGTGTTGGGTGATAAAAACACGTCTTTTGCTACCCGCTTTCAAGTTTTGACAAGCAAGATGAAATGAATTTCTACCCCCTCAATTCTTACAACATATGTTGTTACAACACATGTTGTTACAATACATGTTGTTACGACATATGTTGCTACAACATCTGTTGTTACAACACATGTTGTTACAACATCTATTCTTACAACACATGTTGTTACAACATCTGCTATTACAACATCCACTATAATGGTCACTGTTTCAATAGTTTCAATAGTAGTAGTTGTTATAGCATCAAATTTTACAACAATTTCAACATTGTCAATAGTATTGAGTGTTACAACATCATTTGTTACAACATTTTCAGCATATTTAATGTTGACATATTGTTATGGCATCTATTATTACAACCTCTGTTATTACAGCATCCACTGTTACAACATCTGCTTCACAATCCGCTACTACCTATGTTTGTGCTTCTCAATTTGTTTTCTTGATCCCCCATGTTGTATCTTTTTAGACAGTCCTCAGTTAAAGAACTATGCTAAAGCATCAATGTGGGGCATTTGTATGGAGTGGAGGACACTAAAGATACAAAAATTTCTTTATGCCTATAATTCTTTTCCCCTTAACACTAAACAAAGTGCTTGTGTTTCATTATAACAACATACAATTTTTATCAATTTTTTGAAAGAGGAATTGAGAGGAATTTAGAAGGCTGGACATTTAATCATCTAATAATAGCAGAGATGTATAGATAAAACTCTATAGTCAACACAAATATATCCAAGTACAACATAAAAGAAACAATTTAAATATTTATGGGATGTAAATTAAACAATTTTTTCAATTTATGACTTAGTTGTGAACATAACTTTGTAGAGGGACGTCAAGGAGGTAGATACTCAATCTATCCCTTCCCAATGTCCTATACTATTCTCAAATATACACAAAAAAAAAGACTATGAAATTACAAGAACTCATAAGTACACAATTGTTGTCATGAATGAAAACCAGAAGCCTTTGATTATATCCATGTTGAAAGTATTACAACAATATTACAAAAAAATGCTCCAGGTATAAACCCTTTCTTATAAAAAAATAAGGTATATATAGAGTGCTTTACAAAAAATCCTATCTCTTAAAATATTTACATTCAAAGTATTATTTATCCAAAGATTTGGATAATGTTTCAATAACTTTTAACTAAAAAAAAAATTGCTCCAAAAATGTCTGCAATTGCACTTAATTTCTGTGTTCAGGTTCAATGTGTTTAAAAATTCTCTGTTGTTGTTGCTTGAAATGCTTAATAGATGTGATATGTTGCTAATATGCTGCATTGATAATCTGATTTTATTGAAAAAATTAGACCAAATACTCCCATTCTTCATCTATTGGGTAACTAAGATCAATCATCTGCCTATATGATTCATCTACATCAGTATATTTCTCAAAAGAAGGTTTTACAATGAACAAGCATTTGATAACATAGCAGATGAAACATTAATCAACTAAAATTCAAAGTAGATTCTGACCACTAATATCTCCCTTGAATCCAACAAATTTTGTCCTATCCCCTCCCTCTCTATTCATCAATCTTTCATATTTCTCATCTGACACCATCTGGCCTTATGAATTCTTAAAAGATGGAGTACATCTCTCTTGCAGAATATAACATTTTCCTTAGAATTTATTGGTTTTCACTTGAATATTTTCACACTTTTCCTTTGTCTTCAACATCAAAGTTTTCTTCATGAGAACTTTTCTAGTATGAATAACTGATTTCGTTATGTCTTCAATTCCTAGTTCTTCAAGTGCTTCTATGGACCTTGTGTTTAGAGATTTTATTATCTAACTTGCTTGTCTAAGCTTATTTTCCAGTTGTGTTTTTATGTCATTAATAACTTCTTTGGCTCTTTCAATAAAATACTTTTGTTCTACAATAATCTCCATAGGCTGCCAAATATCAGACACATATGACATAATTTCTATCCAAATTTGTTCTTTGGCCTATGATAAATATTGAATATTGTTAGAGCTGCTCAAATACTGCTCTAATTGCTTTTGTAAATTTGCATTTTTCTTTAGTTCCTCAACTAAGGCATTGTCTGATTGAATTTTTTTCATCTCAGCTTTGTCCAATTTTTCTTTTAATCTACCAATCTCAACATCCTTTAGTTTAAGATAAGATAATTCCTGTGATAGTATTTTTGTAGTAATATCTTATGTGGAAATTGTTTATGTTGTTAGAATTGCTAAGTTGTCATCTTAGTTCTTCTCTTTTAACAACTCTTCCATCATTTCTTGCATTTTCTGAATCTCTAGGTTCTTTTCAATTATATTGGATAATAGAGTTTCCTTCTCCTTCTCTAATTCCCCAATTTCTTGTGTTTGGTGATTCTCTGTTGTGGGTAGCTTCAACTGTCTTCTAAGTTCTTTAATATATTCATTTTTCTTCTTAACAATATTTTGAGTTGCATCCACATTTTTGGGATCCAAACCTAATTTAATTACAAGGTCTTATAGTGATTTGATCCTAACATCCTTTGCTAGAGAAGAAGCCTTTTCCATTTTAAGTTTTGCAAGACTATTATTCAAAGAATTCTTAATTTTTGATACATTTGAAGCAAAACTAGCAAGAGATGAATAAATCATCTCACCAGTTTGTCTATGCAGATCAACATGATCTATAGGATGGATCTATTTTGTATTGAATGATAAAACATAAGTCTTATATTCTCTAATATCTTTAGGATCAGAAACTTTAGGTTTGAGAAATTCTAACTTAAATTCATTATTTTCACTATCAAAACCTGAAAGCAACCTATTTTTAGTCAAATAATTTTTCTTCGAGAACTCGATATCAGTTACTTCCTTAAAAGCCTCATTATTTTTCTTGATTTCCAAAAACTCAGAAAAAATGTTTTGGTTAGAATAAAAAGAAGGAGAATATTGTTTTGTCCCTGGATCCAATTCTTGCAATCTAAAAACAGGTTTTCCTAAAACAACCATATTAGCTAGTGAAGAAATGTTGGATGAGATAATTTTTTATACCACTTCCTCTATATTGTTTTTATTCTTTCTCTTGTATACTTTGAACTGTACTATTTATGACTATGATAAGTTTTGAGGTGTCCTCTTAAGTTCATTTTATTTCATTAGAGGTGTAACCAAAATTTTATGTCCTATTAACTACTCCACGGTTTGTTCTTTTAACACTTCTTGCAAACTTTTTTTCTCCCATGTGTCCTTACTAGAATTTTTTTCTATCTCAGTATTTGAAACATGAAAATAAGGTGGGTATTTTTGCTAAACTCCTATTGTCACTCATGCAAAAGGTGTTTTCTGTCACCCAAAGTGCAAAAGATAAGTAAAGTTTGCAACCATATTCCAAGCCACAAAATCTCTCAAGACTAAATCAGACCCTCTTCATTGGATTGTTCTCAGAATAAGCTTTCTAACAGTATATGGAACTCCTCAAATGGGCCAGGAATCAAAAGATATGGACTGTTACAGATGGGGGTTTTGTCACCTTTGAAAGGAGGAAAGAATTGAAAATTGGAGGTCCGGGAGCATATCACAAATCCCAATGAGTTTTTTGAAAGCAACACCAGGGGAGGGAAGAGAAAACCAACAATCAACTATCACTAATATCGAAGATTGGAGGTTCCAGTGATCCCACATATCGGTGATCACAAACGACAGAGGACCAACAGTGGAGTGATCGCCGGTATCGCAACTCTCATATCGGAAGGATCAAGCAACATCACATATTGGAGATCGAGGGTCCATGGCACATGGAATATTGGTGCATCTTATGTAAGATGTCCAATATACCAGAGGTCCTGTATCGATGGGGTGAATCAGCGATCGCAACAACAAAAATACATCGCGCATTAAGGTCTCACACATCGGAGGTCTAGAGTGACATTAGGATATCAATGGGATGGCGGGGTGACAAATCTAAAATGTTGTGATATCGCAAGTTGCGATATGTTGGTGTTGAAATGCAGGGAAAGGCCAAAAACAATTTAACAAAGAAATTCAATGTAAAACCAAGTGCAAGCAGGCCTTTCCTCTCTCCTCCATGGGGTGACATGGCAGAATAATATTGGTCCCGATAAAGCCACGTGGCGTTTGACATCATCATGACGTAGCAGTACGAAGGACACGTAGCATGCAGATCTGGCATTTTTAGGGGTGCTATGGTGGCATATCTGGGTGACACGTGTCACTACTCTGGAAGTAACATGTGGCATTGGTGACATCATCGATCAATAATCGACGGTCAGACATAGCAATGCATTGTGCATCACAAGGAATCTGCCAACTGCGAACCACCGATAAAGGGGCTAACCCATGGTCACATAAAGAGCCGAGGAACCAAGGGCTAAGCACTAAATGGTTATCGACGATCGACAAAATTGAAATATCGCAACTCCAAGTTAAACCCTCGATTGGAAATATCCTACAAGGGAGCTCTGATATAGGGGTTGACCCATAGTCACATAAAGAGTTAAAGATACAAGGGCTAAGGATGAACACAGAGGGTTAATCAGCGATCAGTGAAATTGAAATGTCACAACTCCAAGTTAAAATCCTCAATTGAAAATCACTGATAAGGGAGCTTTGATATAAGGGCTGGCCCACGATCAATGGGAACTCAAAGAACTAAGGACACAGGGTTGAGGCAAAGCAAATAGAGTTATCAACAATCGATGGATTTAGATGCCGCAACACTGTGAATTTTGCAATATAGGACTTCTCTGATATTGCACTGTGGCAAGACTACTGGGAATATCAGGCTTTGATAATGTAATACAAGGAAGGCTAAAGCGAAGGATGAGTTGGCAGTTGTGATTAGGATATGTTATGGACATCATGGGTGATCACTCTCGGTTCCTATAAGCGAAGAACTAAAGCTGTTAAGACAGAAAGTGACAGGCAAACTAGTTGGATCATTGATGCAGAGACGTGGCTTGAGCAGAGGCCATAACAGGGGAATCTGGGAGATATTTTCCTCCCATCATCATTATGTTTTCCTTTTTTGTTTTATTTCTATAATTTATATATTTCCAAGAATGAAATCAAATCCAAATGTAATCATTTTAGGCAGCTAGGCCTTCACACTCTAACACAACTCGTCTATCATACAATTTGAGCCCGAGCTGGGATATTTTGTAACTGTTAATTCTAGCTCCCACTCTTCTTATAAATAGGGGGAAGAAACACTTAATCAAGTTTCCGTATTTTCCACCCACAGAGGTCAAATTATAAGATTCCACTTTTGGTTATATTGGCCTATTCATGAGGGACTTTTGGTTATGTTGGACTCATTATGGAAAAATGAAACTTTTTGGTGATTCCAATCAGAGCAATGTGTAGTATTTTGTCCTCCTCTGCAAATCTCATTTCATATATGTTTTTATTTCTTTGAAATTGTGTAATGAAGCTTCTGGTCTCATCCTCTCATGGTTATATGTATGCTGCTAAATAGTGAACAATACCTATGTATATTACATGTTTACTTGTGTTAGTATGTAACTTACAGTACCTGTGTACAAGACAAATTTACTTGTGTTATTCGATTAACCTGCAGTACCTGTATGAGCACAAATTTACTCATGCTATTTGGTGATAGAGGTACCCATGAGGTATACGACATGAAACCTTAATTCACACTCCACTCTCTCCTCTCTTTCATCTCCTCAGTATTCCATACTTCTACTGGAATATTGCTGCTTAGGATTCTGTCTTGTTTGCAATGCTATGTATCAGATTCCCCTCCTTTCTTTCCTCCTCTTCATTTTATTACAACACTAATATTGATGGTGCCTGTTGTTGTGTGATGGCCACCAGAACAAGACATTTCTCTTTGAGTTTGCCTCAATTTACCCCCTACACATTTGGATCCATGTATTGGCATGAGTTTACCTTACTGAAGGGTTATTGAACCAGACCCCTTTTATTATATTTTTAACTACGTGAAAATTGGATTGCAACAAAAGCCCCACTGATAATCTTCCATGCACTCCTCTATTCAAGATGTCCTAGGCACTGGTCTACAATCAACCCAGAGGTTGTCTCTAGGAATCTTTCTATATCTCTTGAAGCACTTGTGCCACAGGTGCTAGAAAAAGCGACAACATCTTTCTGGTGCCATTGTCAGGGAATGGATTAGAATATTTTTCCCTGGGTATGACAAATTTTCACATTCCCTCTATTAGGTGAGAAAGGGAAGTGTGGGTTGAAGATCTCTCACCTTGGCGACTCCACTGTTTCAATTTTATGGTAAACATCCTGGCGACCCCACTGTTCATATCTCTATTTGATCATCATGGCTTTCAAGCAGCCTCATACTCACTCTGATGCTGAAGCAACCGAAAAATTTCCCTATATTTGAACCTAAAATCACTCACCTAGGAAGGTTTTCAAAATGGCCAATCCTCAATTCCTGGCCAACAAATTTTCCCTACTAGATTTTTCTTCTATTGCTAGTTATCCCAATCATGTCTCTTCAGTTCATGAATGGAATACCTATCTTCCTAGATTCAGTGGAGACACAGATAGAAGGTTGGACCAACACCTTAAGGATTTTCATGAATGCATGGAACAATAGGGTATTATTTTTGGAGATGCACAAATGAAATTTTTCATGTACTCTTTAGAAGACGATTTTAGAATTTGGTACAGAATAATACCTTGTGGCAACATATCTTCCTTAAAGAATTTTCATATGGAATTCAATCATTATTGCAAAGGATTATATCCATCGAATTCTCTATTTGAAAATTATTGTGCATATTTCAATGATGAATATATTCTCGAGGTTAATGACCTTGCTGAAGATGTTTGTGGAGCTCTGCTCCAAGAAAACATATACTCGCATCAAGACGTATCACCCAATGATCAAGAAAGAGAAGAAGGAAACATCATTGAGTTGCAAATAAACCCTTAGAGATCTTATTCAGCCAAATTTGATGTTTCTCCTTCTTATGATGTATATGAATCTGATGGAGAGTCAAGTGATGTAGAGCCACAACAATCCCAGTTATGGGAAGCTGCACAAGAAGAGGAGGCCCACCAGGAGGTCAACAAAGAGGCTTTAGTCCACGATGCACATCCTTCACCTAGAGAACATGTTCAAGAACCACCTATGACTTATGATTCATATTATTCAGAGGATGGGATGGCTGCGAATGTTCAAAGTGAGTGCTTTACCAACAAGCGGGGAGCAGGCTTTCAATAACTAGTTCTTCCTAAAAAATCTAAAGTTGAGGAGCTAAAATTTTTTTGTGGCTACCCTAATCGAGAAGATATTGGTCAGTAGAATTTTCATGGAAATAAGGAAGCTGAAAATTATTCTTTTTGATTCTATGAACCTATAGATGATTACATGAGCACCTTCTTTGGTATGCATCAGAGGTTGTTTATGGAGTATGCATCAAGTTTTTTATTTGAAGATTTTTCATGGTGCATGTTTATTTTGATTTTTAAATTTTAGCAGCATCGCGGCATTAGGTCCAACACCCAAATGATGGCGTGGCTCCATTGGAGGGTTGAACTCACTTAGGTGAATTGAGTCTTGTACATAAGTAGGAGTTGTACATAAATAAGCTCACTAGATGAGCATTTAATTTCTAGTTGTTAGAATTTGTATTTCTGCATTTTAGTTTTATGAGGAAAGAACTCCCAACAAATAATGGTTATATAGCTTCATTATATTTTTAACTCCATGCCCAAGAGTGAAGGCTACTAGCCTTTAGGTTCTCAGCACCTTGCCAACAAGGCACTATCTCCGGTTGGAGCCAATGTTGTCACTCACTGCAAGAGGTGTTTTCAGTTGCCCAAAGTGCAAAAGAGAAGTGAAGTTTGCAGCAATATTCTAAGCCAATGAAGATCTCAAAGCTAAATCATACATTTTTCATTGGATAGGGCTCAGAATAAGCTTTCTAACGGTATATGGAACTCCTCAAATGGACCCCTGAATTAGAAGATATGGCCTGTTAAAGGTGGGGGTTTTGTCACCTTTGAAAGGAGGAAAGAATCACAGATCGGAGCTCTGGGAGCATATCACAAATCGCAACTGGACTTTTCTGAAAGAAGCACTAGGGGAGGGTAGAGAAAACCAGTGATTAATGATCACCGATATTGAAGATCGGAGGTTCTAGTGATCTCGCATATTAGTGATCGTAAATGAAAAAGGACCAGCAGTGGAGCGATCGCTGGTATCAGAACTCTCATATTGGAAGGATAAAGTGACATTGCACATTGGCGATTGGAGTTCCATGGCACATGACATATCAGCACATCAGATGTCATATGTTTGATATACCAGAGGTTTTTTATCGGTGGGGTGAATCAGGGATTGATGATTGCAACAACACAAATACATTGCACATTAAGGGCTCACACATCGGAGGTCTAGAGCGACATCAACATATCAATGGGCTGAAAGGGTGACAACTCTAAAATGTTGCAATATCGCGAGTTGTGATACGTTGGTGTTAAAATGCAGTGAATGGATGAAAAGCATTTAACAAAGAAAGTCAATGCAAAACCAAGTGCAAGTAGGCCTTTTCTCTCTCCTCCAGGGGGTCACATGGAAAAAAACTATTGGTCCCAATAAAGCCACATGGCAGCTGACATTATCATGACGTGGCAATATGGAGGACACATGGCATGCATATTTGGAATTTTCATGGGTCCTATAAGGGCATATCCAAGCGACACGTGTCACCACTCAGGAAGCGACAATTGGCACTGATGAGATCGTCAATCGAAAATCGATGATCGGAGGTAGCAAGGCATTGTGCATCACAAGAAATTCACCAATTTTGAACCACCAATAAAGGGGCTTTGATAAGGGGGCTGGCCCATGGTCACATAAAGAGCCAAGGAACCAAGGGCTAAGCACTAAAGGGCTATCGACGACTGACGATCGACGAAATTGAAATGTCGCAACTCCAAGTTAAACCCTCGATTGGAAATCGCTGATAACGGAGCTTCGAAAGAGGGGTTGGCCGTGGTCACATAAAGAGTTAAAGTTCCAAGGGCTAAGGCTAAACATAGAGAGCTAATCAGTGATCAATGAAATTGAAATGTCACAACTCCAAGTTAAAATCCTTGATTGAAATCACCGTTAAGGGGAGCTCCGATATAAGGGCTAGCCCGCAGTCAATGGGAACTCAAAGAACCAAGGAAGTGGGGCTGAGGAAAAGAACAAAGAGCTATCGCAAATTGGCAGAATTGGATGTCACAACACTGTGAAGTTTGTGATATATGAATTCTTCGATATTTCATTGTGGCGAGACTATTGGGCATATCAGTCTCTGATAGCGTAATATAGGGAAGGCTAAAGGGACATATGAGTTGGCAGTTGTTCTTAGGACATGTTATGACCATCATGGGTGATCGCTCCCAGTTCCTGTAAGTGAAGAATTAAAGTTGTTAAGATCAAAAGTGACATGGAGACTGGTCGGATCATTGAGGTAGAGACGTGGCCTGAGCAGAGGCCATAACAAGGGCATTTGGGAGATATTTTCCTCCCATCATCATTTTGTTATCCTTTTTCTTTTTATTTATGTAATTTCTATATTTCCAAGAATGAAATCAAATCCAAATGTAATCATTTTAGGCAGCTAGGCCTTCGTACGTGAGACAACTGGTGTATTAAACAGTTGGTGCTCGAGCTGG